>JACRUU010000016.1:17691153-17706153 GCA_030449085.1 Kryptopterus vitreolus
CGCTTTATTGCGTTCAGTAAAAATGCGCTTTATTGCAGTAATACGGATTTGGGAATGCGATGCGCTTGCGTAAGGTTCCGTACGGTAATATACGCTAATATAGTGAGGAGATCGTACCTGTTGTGAATGCGCAGCTAGGGGGCGTCATTGGGGGAAATTTAGGAAGTGTGAGTGGATGCACTGAACGTTTATTTATTTATTTGTTGTTTTTTTGTTGGTCGGGTTTCATTCAGAATGAATGGGTAAAAATGCATACAGGATAAGTTCATTGTGCTCTTTGAACACATCTCCTGGTGCAGAAAAAAAACACTTATAATGCATAAGATATTTACCTTGAATGTCATGATCATCAAAGCAGACAGATACTGGCACACAGCAGACAGGTGAGGCGTGTGCCAGCGCTGCCAGTCAACATAGAATTACTCCACTGTGTCCTCATTACAAAGAGGGATTTAACAGAGTGACAGGAGAAAGGATTGTCCAGGATCTGGTGTTTGTTATTTAAACCAAATAAATTATCAGAGAAAAAAAAAAAACAAAACAAAAACACTTGTTTTCCTCCCAAAATAAAGCTTTGTTGTGTTTTTGATATTTAAATCCATCCGCTTTAACTATCCAAAGCGTCAACGTCAGTTAATTAGTGATTAAGTAATAATTATTCATTCATATTCTGATGCAACATAAGGTTCATTTGAATTCATTTAATTTTTAATTATAGTAGTATATCATAATTAATTATAATATAATTAAATTCATTTTACTCACTGAATTTTGAATTCAGTTTTAGTTCGTTTATTTTTTTATTATAATAGAATATCATAATTAATTATAATATAATAATTAATCATATAATTTAATGTTAATTAATTCGATTTTTTATTCAATTCTTATTTTTTTATTTATGCAGCATAAGATGAATTTTTTTTGGTATTTAAAAAAAAAAAAAAAAAAAATATATATATATATATATATATATATATATATCTATATATATATATATATATATATCAGGGATCACCAACCTTTTTGTAACCTGAGAGCTACTACATGGACACCGAGTCATATTAAAGGGCTACCAGTTTGAAATACTCCTCTGAAATAACAAATTTACCTTTAGTTATATATTATTTATTATTATTATTATTATGATACTCATTTATCTATTAAATACACTTGACAAGTGACTATCAACAACGAATTAACTACATTTTACATTATAGACGCATCTCACTGATGAGTTGTGCACTTTTTATAGCAAGCCTGAGAGCTACTCATGTGCTCCTTGGGGGCTACCTGGTGCCCACGGGCACCACGTTGGTGACCCCTGATATATATATATATATATATAGTATATATATATATATTTTTTTTTTTTTTTTTCAATGACATATTATAATTCCTGTGTTCTTTATTCATTATATAGCATAATTATATAGCATTATATAACATAAATAACATTTTTTTTTTGTAAATTCTATTCAATTGGCTAAAAAAACAATTTCAATTGGCTAAAAAAACGAATTTCAGGGTCACATGGTATAACAATGTTATTTTTCTTGTTATCTATCTATCAGGGCTCGCGGCCATCTCGCCATTTTCCCCTTTTCACCCCGCAATAAAAGACATTGCATCAAAGACACTGACCAGTGGTCAGATTATCTCACCCAAATCCGGGAGATTATTTTTGCCACCCTGCTTTCACTGGTTCAGGTTCCTCTATCAGGTTCCTAAGGGGCACGGTGGCTTAGTGGTTAGCATGTTCGCCTCACACCACCAGGGTCCGGGTTCGATTCCCGTCTCTCGGTCCATGTGTGTGTGTGGAGTTTGTGCATGTTCTCCCCCGTGCCTCAGGGGGTTTTTTCTCCGGGTTCTCCGGTTTCCTCCCCAGGTCCAAAAACATGCGTGCACGGTAGGTTGATTGGCACCTTGGAAAATTGAACCTCCCTAGTTGTCCCTGATGTGTGTGTGTGTGTGTGTGTGTGATGTGTGTCCATGTGTGTGTGTGTGTTATTGTGGCCCTGAGTGTGTGTGTGAATGTGTGTGTGTGTGTGTGTGTGTGTGTGCCCTGCGATGGGTTGGCATTCCATCCAGGGTGTATCCTGCCTTAATGCCCATAGACGCCTGAGATAGACACAGACTCCCCGTGACCCGAGGGAAGATCGGATAAAGCGCTAGAAGATGAATGAATGAATGAATGAAAAGGTTTCTCTATCCCTGTTACGGATGCGTGTTCTCCTCTGCCTGCTGACTCCCTGTTTATTTATGTTTTGCTGTTGTTTATCTTTGGATTGCATTTGGGTTTTTTCTTTGCCTCGTTGCCCTTTTTGTATTTTTGGACTGTTGTTTTGTGTGTGTGTGTGTCTGCCTTGCTCAGTTTGCTTGTTCTCTCACCCTGAGCTGTTTATTGTTATCTAACCTTTACCATTAAAGGCTTGTTATGTTTTTCAAGCGTTGTTTGGATCGTGCATTGGGGACCATTTCACTCACAGACTCTCCATGAAGGAATAATCGAGCCCTCTCTCTGTCTTGCACGTGACATGATAATATGGCGTAATCATGGACCTCATGTATGCACCAAAGCTGGATTCGCCCTGAACTCAAGGACAATCAATATTTTAAACCCAGAAATGCTACAGGACAACATCTCCCATCATCCACTGCATCTCAACATGTGACCCTGCCTTGCACAATAATTCTGGCCAATCACGGACCTCGTGTCTGTACCACAACATTGAGCTGGTGGACAATCAACCCACAGGACTACATCTCCCATCATCCACTGCATCTCAACATGTGACCCTGCCTTGCACCTGACGCAATAATCTGGCCAATATTGCACCTCATGTGTGCAACACACACTCACACAAACACACACACTCACACACACTAGGGACAATTTTCCAATCAACCTACCGTGCATGTTTTTTTTTGGACCGGGGGGGAGGAAACCGGAGAACCCGGGGAAAAAGCTCCTGAGGCACGGGGAGAACATGCACAAACTCCACACACACATGGCCGAGACGGGAATCAAACCCGGACCCTGGAGGTGTGAGGCGAACGTGATAACCACTGAGATATATATATATATATATATATATATATATATATATATATATATATATATATATATATATATATATATATATATATATATATATATATATATATACATATATAATATATAATATATATATATATATTCCATACCCTGATGCCCGCAATACATGCGGCTACGTTACCCACGAAGTGACGTCCTGCCGCCACTAGAGTGCAGCGTATCCCACGACGTTTTTTTCCCATACAGCCATACAGAACACTACACAGTCGATATCACTACGTAAAAGCCGAGTGTACAGCAGTGCAACATCTCTTCCTACCGGCTATTTCTAAATATTCCAGGGTATTATTGCGTATCACACATATCACAAATGAACGTGTATTCTGAACGCACACATTCGACCGCGCTCGTAAAAACGCATCATTCCGGCTTGGTGACCTGCAATAATGTCAAAGTGATTCAACCTTTTTTTTTTTTTTTCCTCCTCAATTATTTATATGTCATCGCGCAATTTCTGAAGCGGATGAATGAATGTCACAGACGAAAAGAAAGAAACGGCGATATTAAAGTTCACAGAGCAAGAAGCAACAGTTGCATAATGTAAATCCATGCACGGGTCGCGGGTTTGAGACGGAACAAAGCGTTAGCTGAAACGGACAAAACGGACAAATCAAAGACCATTCGCTTTGCATTTATATTTAGGATTATATTTCAAGTAAATTAGAAATAGTACTACTTTCATTCATTCATTCATTCATTCATTTTCTAGCGCTTTATCCGATCTTCCCTCGGGTCACGGGGAGTCTGTGTCTATCTCAGGCGTCTATGGGCATTAAGGCAGGATACACCCTGGATGGAATGCCAACCCATCGCAGGACACACACACACACACACACACACATTCACACACACAGACACACACACATTCACACTAGGGACAATTTTCCAAGGTGCCAATCAACCTGCATGTTTTTGGACCGGGGGAGGAAACCCGACAAGCCGGAGAAAAACCCCCTGAGACACGGGGAGAACATGCACAAACTCCACACACACATGGCCGAGACGGGAATCGAACCCGGACCCTGGCGGTGTGAGGCGAACATGCTAGAAATAGTTACTTCTACCCGTTCACAAGGCAAAACTATTATTATCTATATTATAACTATTATTACTACTATATTATTTGTAGTTATTGATTATTATGGGCCACATCAGCATTACGGTTTAACTCGAAGGTCCGGGTGTTCCGATAAAACAGTATATAGTGTTTGATGAGCGACGTCGCCTCATAACACAGAAAACTCCAGTGTTGGGGAGTTTAACGAGTTTTACATGTAACGGCGTTACGGGATTTAATTACACAATCAATGTAACAGTAATTTGTTTCTGTTACTGGGAAAAAAAACAGTGTAATTAAATTACTTAAGAAAATATTATTAGGAAAAGTGTTACATCTGAACAATTATTATTACTAAATTATTTTCTTCTTAAAATGTTAACTTAAAGTGGGAGGGGCTACGGTGGTTTAGTTTAGTGGTTAGCACGTTCGCCTCACACCGCCAGGGTCCGGGTTCGATTCCCGTCTCGGTCATGTGTGTGTGGAGTTTGTGCATGTTCTCCCCGTGCCTCAGGGGTTTTTTTTTCTCCGGGGGTCCAAAAACATGCAGGTTGATTGGCACCTTGGAAAATTGTCCCTAGTGTATGAATGTGTGTGTGTGTGTGTGTGTGTGTGTGTGTGTGTGTGTGTGTGTGTCCTGTGATGGGTTGGCATTCCATCCAGGGTGTATCCTGCCTTAATACCCATAGACGCCTGAGATAGACACAGACTCCCCGTGACCCGAGGGAAGATCGGATAAAGCGCTAGAAGATGAATGAATGAATGTTAACTTAAAGCGCCACCCTAGTGGACAAACGAAAGAAATAAAAAAGTAAACAAATGCAACCATTACTTTAATTTAAAAGTTACACTAATTATTACATTTTGAATAGTTTATAAATTGTAATCTATTACATTTCCAAAGTAACTTTCCCAACCCGGCAAAACACACAGCGCTTTTTCTCATTAAAAGCACAAACATATATATTTTTATATATCTTTATATATATATATAATATATAGATGGATGCCTTCCATCTGCATCAATATTTCATTTCCGGGGATGGAAATTTCTCAATTGTCCTTGGTAAATGCCGATGTGGGATACGCTGCACTCTAGTGGCGGGATGTCGTCACCTCGCGGGTCACATAGTCATATCGTTTATTGGCAATGCGAACTTTAAAGCCTTATTTTAAGATACATTTTAAGCTCTTGCGGGACTCATAATACGACACATTCACGTGTTGGACATGTGACATTCTATTATCAGATTTTCCCTTAAAAGTGAAATGAACATTTTTTTACTTTTAAAATAAAAAAGTACAGTGTAAGTAAAGAAAACACTGAATCAGGCGATCCTGCTGATGATTCCACTTGTTCATTTGTCTTGCGGATTGTATGCTGACATGCAATTAATCCCGAACGAAATCATGCAGGGCTTAATGTACTGCAAAAAAAAATAATAAAACTGACGCTCTCAGCATTTTGTCCCCCCCCCTCCCCCCATAATCTGATCTGATATAAAGGATGAGCAGATTCATTTTTATTATTTTTAAAAACAGCATTTTTCCCCTCTTTTCTTTCATTCATGCATGAAAGAGATAATAAGAGAGAACGATAACGGAGTGAGATGACGAAAACATCGCAGGTCACTTGAAAGTGCAGAAGATTAATGCAGTAGAATTAATTGCATATTTCAGTGTCAAGGCCGTAAAAACGGAACATGGAAACTTTAGAGGAAAAAACTATTAACAAACGTTTTACTGGAGAATTGTGTTTATTCCCTGTGGGGTTTTTTCATCTTATGATGCAGCATAGCATTATATATATATATATATATATATATATATATATATATATATATATATATATATATATATATATATATATATATATATATATATATATATATTGTAAATGTTTATTTATTTATTTGTTTTATTTTTTATTTATTTATTTATTGGATTTAATGCATGTGTGATGTGCGGCATATAATTATATGCATTGTTTTTTGTAAAACACACTAATATTCCATATATGTATATAGAGAGATAGATATATAGAATAGAGAGAGAGAGAGAGAGAGAGAGAGAGAGAGAGAGAGAGATAGAGAGAGAGATAGATAGATATATAGACAGATAGATAGATGGATGGATGGATGAATGGGTGGGTGGTTGTATGGATCGATGGATAGATAGATAGATAGATAGATAGATAGATAGATAGATAGATAGATAGATAGATAGATAGACAGACAGACAGACAGACAGATAGATAGATAGATAGATAGATAGATAGATAGATAGATAGATAGATAGATAGATAGATAGATAGATAGACAGACAGACAGACAGACAGACAGACAGACAGACAGATAGATAGATTAGATAGATAGATAGATAGATAGATAGATAGATAGATAGATAGATAGAGATAGATAAGGATAGATAGATAGATAGTAGATAGATAGATAGATAGATAGATAGATAGATAGATAGATAGATAGATAGATAGATAGATAGATAGATAGATAGATAGATAGATAAAGATAGATAGAGTAGATAATGATAGATAGATATAGATAGATAGATAGATAGATAGATAGATAGATAGATAGATAGATAGATAGATAGATAGATAGATAGATAGATAGATAGATAGATAGATAGATAGATAGATAGATAGATAGATAGATAGATAGATAGATAGATAGATATAGATAGATAGATAGATAGATAGATATGATAGATAGATAGATAGATAGATATAGGAATATAATATTTATATTATAGTACCTGCCCATTTATTTAGCTGTTTTATTTATTGGCTTTAAAGCATGTGTGATTTGTTTTTGTTTTTTTTGTTTTTGTTTTTTTTTTTATCTTGTGAGACGTAACTGACCATTTATGTATTTTCTTTCTTTCTTTCTTTCCTCCTTTCTTTCTTTTTTCTTTCATTCTTTGCTTTAATGCACATGTGATTTTTTTTTCATCTTGTGATGCATCAGCATAACATTATATACATTATTTAACAGATTAATAGATTAATATGCCATAAATGGTATCACGGCAATCACGGGCAGTGTTTATACAAATGTGTTTTCGCTCCCCATTTATTTATTTGCCAGGAGCTACAGGACGCGAGTGGAGTGAATGCAGTGATGTGGTGATGTGGGGATGTGACGAGAGAACACGAGCAGGAGTGACAACAAGTCGTGCAGCTGCATTCTGAATGGCATGAAGAGGAAGATCGCACTGATTTGAAGCAATATGCACTCGACATGCAAAAAAACGAATTCATATCAGTTCTGTTTGATTTTATTTGTGTAACACAGTGGGCGCAGTCACAACGGAGCTTTACCGAAATAAATAGACCAAGAATTTAATTTGAAATGTATTATCATATATTCCTGCTTTTCCGTATTCAATAAATAATAAAAAAAACTCCCTGTGACAATATGAGGAAGAAACCAGACTGGTATATATATATATATATATATATATATATATATATATATATATATATATATATATATATATATATATATATATATATATATATATATATATAATATACTCCCCAGCACCCAGCATACACCTCTGAGGTTCAGGAGCAGAAATCACATTAACCATGTATCAGCATATCACAATATTTATTGCCTATATTTTCGTTGCTCAGTGAAATGGTGCTTTTATTATTTTTTTAAATTTTTTTTTTCATTATTATCCACCATTATTATTATTTTCATTTATTTACCATTTTTAGGTTGCTGATGGTGGATAATTTATTTATTTCAATGATTTATTCATTCATTCATCTTCTACCGCTATATATCCGATCTTCCCTCGGGTCACGAGGGAGCCTGTGCCTATCTCAGGCGTCTATGGGCATTAAGGCAGGATACACCCTGGACGGAATGACCAACGCATCGCAGGGCACACACTCACACACACACACACACACACACACACACACACACACACACACATTCACACACACACATTCACACACTAGGGGGGACAATTTTCCAAAGGTGCCAATCAACCTACCGTGTGTATGTTTTTGGACCGGGAGGAGGAGGGGAAACCGGAGAACCCGGAGAAAAAACCCCCTGAGGACACGGGGGAGAACATGCACAAACTCCACACACACATGACCGAGACGGGAATCGAACCCGGATCCTGGCGGTGTGTGCTGAGGCGAAACGTGCTAACCACTAAAACCACCGTGCCCCTTCAATATATATATATATATATAATATATATATATATATATATATATATATATATATATTTTTTTTTTTTTTGTTTTTTTATTTTCTTTTTTAATGTATTATTATTATTATTTTTTTTGTTGTTGTTGTTTGTTTATTTCTTTCTTTATTTATAGCCGGCTCTCCGCCTTACAAACGACGTACGTTCCAAGGGTTCGTTCGTAGTATGAATTTGTCGTTTTTGCCGTTCGCTATTGTTTACGCATGTCTCCTAAAGATGTTTGTAAGATATAAGCTATAAAAAAAACAATTTTACTGCATTCCTGAATTTAAGAAAAGTTATAAAAACAGTAATAAATATAAAATGAATAAACAGCATAAAGTAATACAGTAATGTTTACAGTAAGTGCTGGAATGTGGTGGTTAATACATGTGTATATGGAGGGAGGAGTTGCTCGGCATTATGTGGTTATTAGTGGCTCGCTTTGTTTTTTTAATCCGGAAAATTGACTTTTACGTACGGCTTTGTTCGTATCAGAAAAGTTGGTAAAGTGTTTCGTTGGTATTTTAGGTCACGCCGTTAACGGGACATCCATCCAGGTGGGATGGGGATGGATCAGTTCCAGGATCAGAACGCGACAGACAGGGGGCGATTATTACATGTGTGTGTGTGTGTGTGTGTGTGTGTGTGTGTGTGTGTGTGTGTTCTGTACATTATGTGATTGAATCAAAATGTGATTGATAATATTACAGTTTGATTCTATAAATGCTGATATTTAAGAAGTGTGTATGATTTGACTTCATAGCAGCTTTATATAGAGGTTATAATGACTCTCAGGCTTGAACTGTATCGCTTTGAACATTCTGAAATGATTGAATATAAATAGATGTTTATAATAGCACTGATGGGGCACGGTGGTTTAGTGGTTAGCACGTTCGCCTCACACCGCCAGGGTCGGGGTTCGATTCCCTTCTCGGCCATGTGTGTGTGGAGTTTGTCCATGTTTTTTCCCCGATCAGCTCCAGGATCAGAACGCGACAGACAGGGGGCGATAGCGAGGTAATTACGCGTGCCTTTTCTGATTTAATGGTGATCAGAGCGCATGCAGCTTTGACAGAATAATTAAAAGCTAGAGGCAGAAGGTAAGACAGACATGAAGCAGGATTTATTTGAGTCGACGCTGTAAAACGGTCAGTTCGAAACGCGAACAGATTAGCGCTACAGGAATAGCAATCCATCACGGCTTCCGCGAGTTTCCACTCGTGTTTATTAGGCGTACGGCGAGCAGGAAACGATCAAGCTGTGCAGGAGCTGGTCTCCATTAAAAGAGTGAGCGCACAAACGCCGTCCCAGGCCTTACAGCGAATTAGACACACGATACCACGGTGTAATGAAGATTAATTTCATTTGATTAGCAGTGATGGAGTCTCCATTAGTCCGACGTTCACCTGGGCTTTATCAAAGATCCACTTTAAAAGTCAATACGCATCGAACACAGGATTGAATAGCGTTTTTTTTTGTTTTTTTGCCGTTGTTGTTGTTTTTTTCAGTAGCACTGCAGAAACGCACTGGTGCAATACTTCAGTAATTACACATGGTGACAGTTTACAAATGCCAAGGCTGAATATTTTAGGTGGACCATCAGGAGGTCAAGCGTCACAAGACGAGAATGTTAAATTACAGCTCAATCAGTTTGATGAATCGCACAACAATTGGAAAGTGCCTCGGCGTAATTACTCCCCACAACGCCCGATCTGAAATATTACCAAATACCAAACAGCAAACGCTTTCGTTCAGGCCAATAACGGATTCAGACCTCACGATTAGACATTTATCATTAGTGTTATTTCTATCCTGTAAAATGTCCCAAAAAACAATAATAATTATCTATCTATCTATCTATCTAGCTCTATCTATCTATCTATCTATCTATATATATCTATATATATATATATATATATATATATATATATATATATATATATATATATATACATAGATATATATATATCGATATAATATAAATATTCATTCATTCATCTTCTACCACCCGCTTTATCCGATCTTCCCTCGGGTCACGGGGAGTCTGTGTCTATCTCAGGCGTCTATGGGCATTAAGGCAGGATACACCCTGGATGGAATGCCAACCCATCACAGTACACACACACACACACACACACACACACACACACACACACATTCATACACTAGGGACAATTTTCCAAGGTGCCAATCAACCTACCTGTGCATGTTTTTGGACCGGGGAAGGAAACCCGAGAGAACCCGGAGAACCCGGAAAAAACCCCCTGAGACACGGGGGAGAACATGCACAACTCCACACACTCCACACACACACATGGCCGAGACGGGAATCGAACCCGGACCCTGGCGGTGTGAGGCGAACGTGCTTAACCACTAAACCAACCGTGGCCCCTTGTTTTATTATTTTTATTTAAGCCAATGTTTTATTTTTTTTTTTTGTTACATATAAATAAATTTAAATTCTATTTAATTCAGAATCCCTCAGAATCACTGATCATTTAGGGCCTTGCTCTGGGGCCCCAAGTGCGACAGTTTAGCAAAAACAAACAAACAAACAAAAAAGAAACAGAGTTTGTTTAATTTGTGTCATTATTACATGTGTGTGTGTGTGTGTGTGTGTGTGTGTGTGTGTGTGTGTGTGTGTGTGTGTGTGTGTTCTGTACATTATGTGATTGAATCAAAATGTGATTGGTAATATTCCAGTTTGATTCTATTAAATGCTGAGATTTAGGAAGTGTGTATGATTTGACTTCATAGCAGCTTCATATAGAGGTTATAATGACTCTCAGGCCTTGAACTGTATCGCTTTGAACATTCTGAAATGATTGAATATAAATAGATTTTTATAATAGCATTGATGGGGCACGGTGGTTTAGTGGTTAGCACGTTCGCCTCACACCGCCAGGGTCCGGGTTCGATTCCCATCTCGGCCATGTGTGTGTGGAGTTTGTGCATGTTCTCCCCGTGCCTCAGGGGGTTTTTTTCTCCGGGTTCTCCGGTTTCCAAAAAACCCGGTCCAAAAAACATGCACGGTAGGTTGATTGGCACCTTGGAAATTGAAAGAAAAATTGTCCCTAGTGTATAAATGTGTGTGTGTGTGTGTGTGTCCCTGTGATGGGTTGGCATTCCATCCAGGGTGTATCCTGCCTTAATGCCCATAGACGTCCTGAGATAGACACAGACTCCCCGTGACCCGAGGGAAGATCGGATAAATCGGTGGTTTAGATAGATTAGAATAGAAGATGAATGAATGAATGAATCTCTTTTTCGGAAATAGTGATTTGGGAAAGATGACGAGTTAATTATTCTGTATTTCTGGGACCAACGTTCCTGCTTCAAATAAACGATGAAAAAGTTGCTTGTTCAGAAGAAGGAAAAGTGCTGTGCAATCTCAACCGAACCATGTTCTACTTTTCCAAGGACAAAGCCATTTTTAATACTGCTGCACCCGGGAAAAGTTACTGATTTCTATTCGCTCGGAAAATAAATAAATAAATCAAAATTACTCCGAGATCCTGCAAAGGCGTTTTTTTTTATCTTTTTTCTTCTTTTCTTTTAATTATTCTCATAATGGATTTTTCAAAAGATTTAGACTGCAGTGTTCCGAATGATTTCTCATTCCTCTCACTATGATGTTATATTCATTCATTCATTCATTCATCTTCTACCGCTATATCCGATCTTCCCTCGGGTCACGGGGAGTCTGTGTCTATCTCAGGCGTCTATGGGCGTTAAGGCAGGATACACCCTGGATGGAATGCCAACCCATCACACACACACACACACACACACACACATTCACACACACACACATTCATACACTAGGGACAATTTTCCAAGGTGCCAATCAACCTACCGTGCATGTTTTTGGACCGGGGGAGGAAACCGGAGAACCCGGAGAAAAACCCCCTGAGGCACGGGGAGAACATGCACAAACTCCACACACACATGGCCGAGACGGGAATCGAACCCTGACCCTGGTGGTGTGAGGCGAACGTGCTAACCACTAAACCACCGTGCCCCTCTATGATGATATATAAACAATTTAAAACGTTAGAAGTGTATGGACGAAACCCTCATACCGTCTCGAGACATCCTTATTATATTTAGCATTAAAAAGAAACCCAAGTCGTCTTGGACCCTGAATTCATCGCATTACGTGTACACGACGGCATTCCGGGAGACTCTCGGTTTAAGAAGAAGAGGAAATATGGGTGAAAAATGATCCATGGATGAAAAAAGTAATTTGAGTACAGAACAGGGAATTCTCAAATAGAGGCACAGCAATCATATAGGCAGGCATGATATTGCCCACCAGAGGCAAATAACAAAATCACACAGGTGCCCTCCATCGCTCAACTTCGCACTAAAGGATTTAATCGATGAATGTGGTGGGCTGTATGAAAGTCAGCGGGAAAGCCCGAGGAGAGTATGATAAGTGTTTTCCCTCGGTGGCTCGGCAGACTGCAATACATAGATTAATAAAGTTCCCATGCACTCCCGAACTTTCAAAGATTTATAGAAATATATATATATATATATATATATATATATATATATATATATATCGATATATATATATATATATATATATATATATATATATATATCGATATATAAAGCCAGGAGTTTTTTTAATTGCAGCTGTGCCAATAGCATAATAATAATAATAATAATAATAATAATAATAATAATAATAATAATAATAATTATTAATTATTATATATTATTATTATTATTATTATTATTATTATTATTATTATTATTATTATCATTACACCTTATTATACACAATTACACTTAATTTGTTCTTCATTCTTTTATTTCTTTTTGACTTGTCCTTACTAATAGCATTTTAAATTACTTACAGTAAACACAAAAATTGCAAACAATTTGATATAATAATAATAATAATAATAATAATAATAATAATAATAATAATAATAATAATAATAATAATAATAATAATAATAATATAATAATAATATATAATATCATGTATTCTGTTGATGATGGTTCTTCGTCTTCTTCTTTCTTCTTCTTCTTCTTCTTATTAATACTACTACTGCTACTACTTCTATTGTTTATGTCTATTTATTTTTACAGATCAACAAGCAAAAAAACAAATGAATAAATAAAAGAATTGTATCAGTTACCAGTTATACCAACTTCCACCACAAGAGGCAATGTTTTTTGCTATGTTTTGTTTTTGCATATAAATCTCTCTCTCTCTCTCTCTCTCTCTCTCTCTCTCTCTAACCCTCTATATATATATATATATATATATATATATATATATATATATATATATATATATATATATATATATATATATATATATATATATATATATATATATAATATATATATATATATGATGGACGGATGAATGGATGGCAGACAGATAGATAGATAATCTGTTTATTTATTTATTCACCCATTATTAACTAATAAACAATTTTCCAAAAGCTCATAGTAGCTCATAGTGACTTGACATAGTGGATAAAGTGTTACGTAGCGTTTGAGACGATTGAGCCAAGCGACACTTATTAAAACACTGTAATACATTATTAATCACATTCATGTTCCTTGTAGCGGCGCTGTGTCGATTCCGTTCGGCCTGATTATTTACGAGCATCTGCCTGCCCTTTAACTCCAGCCAAATGCAGCTGAACTGGAAAAGATGCTCATTCACCCATAATCACTGTGTGAACAGATCAAATCCCGCATAACCTTCAAGTGCTTTTGCATGAAGTTCATATTTATTAAATTCATTCATTCATTAAATAATTACATTTAAAGGCTATTTGAGTATGTTGGAATGAATAGAAGTCTGCAAAACTCTGTAGTAATAAATAATAATGAATTTAACATGTTTGTTATTGATAAAATGGTGATTAGAGAAGAATGTTCTGAACTGACATTTATGATATATTCATATATATTCATATATACACACAAAATAAATAAATACCCAGTTGCCACGATACCATAATTTAAATTAAGGCATATTAATCTGTTAAAAATGCATGTGATGTTATGCTGATGAAAAAAAATAAAATCACATATGCATTAAAGCAAAGAAAGAAAGAAAGAAAGAAAGAGAGAAGAGACAAAGAAAATAAAATAAAAAAAAAAGAAAGAAATTAATTCATCTTCTACCGTTATATCCGAGAAAGAAAGTAATAATATGCCATAATATATACATAATAGGGGCAACGGTGGTTTAGTGGTTAGCACGTTCGCCTCACACCGCCAGGGTCCGGGTTCGATTCCCGTCTCGGCCATGTGTGTGTGTGTGGAGTTTGTGCATGTTCTCCCCGTGCCTCAGGGGTTTTTTCTCCGGGTTCTCCGGTTTCCTCCCCCGGTCCAAAAACATGCACGGTAGGTTGATTGGCACCTTGGAAAATTGTCCGTGTAGTGTGTGTGTGTGTGTGTGTGTGTGTGTGTGTGTGTGTGATGGGTTGGCATTCCATCCAGGGTGTATCCTGCCTTAATGCCCATAGACGCCTGAGATAGACACAGACTCCCCGTGACCCGAGGGAAGATCGGATAAAGCGCTAGAAGATGAATGAATGAATGAGTACAC
>JACRUU010000016.1:17711153-17713653 GCA_030449085.1 Kryptopterus vitreolus
CCTTAATGCCCATAGACGCCTGAGATAGACACAGACTCCCCGTGACCCGAAGGGAAGATCGGATAAAGCGGTAGAAGATGAATGAATGAATATATATATATATATATATATGTGATGATGATGCGCTCGTAACGCCTATGGTAACATTTAATAACAGATATGAGAAGTGTAAAATGGAATCTTCTCGTCCTAGTGACCACTCAAGACACTGAATACAGTCCCTCTATATTGGACACTCAGTTTTTCTCATAATAGAAAGCGAATGAACAACATTTTTTTTTTTATTCCAATTTCATTTTTCATTAGTGTGCCGTTAGGATGAAAATAGGCTGCTACCTTTCTTCACAACGCTCTTAAATTCAGACCGCAAGTTTTCATTAAAGTGAAGGATATTTTTATACACATCACACATCTACATAGATCAATAGACAAACAGACAGATAGATAGATAGATAGATTTTTAAAAGCATATATATATATATATATATATATATATATATATCTATATATATATATATATATATATATATATATATAATATAGTCAATCAATTAATCAGTTAACTTAGTCAGTTAATTAATTAATAAGGTGCATGGTGGTTTATCGGTTAGCAGAGTCCGGGTTCGATTCCCTTCTCACCCATGTGTGTGTGGAGTTTGTGCATGTTCTCCCCGTGCCTCAGGGGGTTTTTCTCTGGGTTCTCTGGTTTCCTCCCCGGTCCAAAAACATGCACGGTAGGTTGATTGGCACCTTGGAAAATTGTCCCTAGTGTATGAATGTGTGTGTGTGAATGTGTGTGTGTGTGTGTGTCCTGCGATGGGTTGGCATTCCATCCAGGGTGTATCTTGCATTAATGCCCATAGACGCCTGAGATAGGCACAGGCTCCCCGTGACCCGAGAAAAGATCGGATAAAGCGCTAGAAGATGAATGAATGAATGAATGTGGGAAAACACGGATGCTTTGATTTAAACATATTCTGCTACGTTTCCACGGGGACACTTCAGCATCATCTTAATAATGGAAAAATGATAGAAAAGTAGCATTTATTGCAATTAAACCTCTCTTTTATTGCTCACATGAAGATGTACCTTAGTGGATATAAGGATTCGGAGGTCAATGCTCTGGAAATGAGCTTTTGCCGAATGATATAAATGTAAATAATACAGATAAAATATATCCAGGTGACGAATAAAGGAAAAAACAAAACAAAAGAAAAAAAACATGAAAAATATGTTAAACTGGGGGAACGGGCGGCATTTATTTATCTTGTTGGCATTAAAACAATAAGAACAACATTGTTTAATTGCTGAGATTTATTTATTTATTTATTTATTTGCTCCTTTGCTTAATAATTGCTTTTTCCTGTTGAACAAATGTATTCCCACCATCTGCATCCTACATGTGAGTTGTTTACCCGTCAGAAACTCGGTGTAAAGGATTGTGAAGAATGCCAATAATTCGCCTGTAGTCCCCTGTAGGTCAGTGCGATTGTCAGCGCTTCTGCTTGGCACGTTGTTGCGTGCTGTTTCTCCGTGTTGCACATGAGTGGTCGAAGCGACAGCTGGCATTTTCAATTCAAGACGGACGGCAAATATGGACAGATCATCGACGGAAAAAACGTCAACTCTTCTTCAGCGTTTACAAAAGATCCTTCTGCTGTCACGCGCTTGGAGATTACCTGCTGCCTGTTATTTATATTCAATTCTGTCGCTCAAAAGTCAGAAATAAACAACAAACACGGAAACTTGCGAGGAAACTAATCAACGACGGCGAGTGTGTTAAACACGGGCGATGATTGTGTACTTGTTAACAAATGTACGTTTACTTGCTTTCTTTGACATTATAAACAGATATAGACGTTATGACGTGATGAGGACGTGTATGAGGATAGAAGTTAAGAGTGCATTAAGAACGACAGATTGGTTCACGGTGGAGGTGGGATCGCGTCAAGGGCGGGCCCGAGTGAAAAAAAAAGAGTGCAGGAAGGGTTGAGTGGGTAGAGAAAATAGTGCAGGTAGGGTGGAGTGGGTGGAGAAAAGAGTGCAGGAAGGATGGAGTGGGTGGAGAAGTGAAGGAAAAAGAGTGCAGGGTGGAGCGGGTGGAGAAAAGAGTGCAGGAAGGATGGAGTGGGTGGAGAAGTGAAGGAAAAAGAGTGCAGGGTGGAGCGGGTGGAGAAAAGAGTGCAGGAAGGATGGAGTGGGTGGAGAAGTGAGGAGTGGAGTGGGTGGAGAAGTGAGTGCAGGGTGGAGTGGAGAAGTGGGAATGGAGAAAAGAGTGCAGGAAGGGTGGAGCGGGTGGAGTGGAGAAGGATGGGTGGAGAAGTGGAGAAGGATGGAGCGGGTGGAGTGAAGGAAAAAGAGTGCAGGGTGGAGCAGGTGGAGGAAAAGAAGAAGGTGCAGGGTGGAGCGGGTGGAGAAGTGGAGGGTGTAAAAGAGTGCAGGAAGGGTGTAGGAGAGGGTGGAGAGTGCCGTAGGGTGGAGGAATGGATGGAGGGGTGGA
>JACRUU010000016.1:17718653-17721153 GCA_030449085.1 Kryptopterus vitreolus
CACGGGGAGAACATGCACAAACTCCACACACACATGGCCGAGACGGGAATCGAACCCGGATCCTGGCGGTGTGAGGCGAACGTGCTAACCACTAAGCCACCATGTCCCCTTATATATTATCAAAACATTATAAATAGTATAATTTGTAAATATAGATTTCAGTGTAATTCAAAGGTTTAAAAACAAAAAAAAAGTAGATATTTATTTTAGATTTAATTTAATTTTTTTCTTTCTTTTTGGTGTTCAAAACATCAACTGGTGGGGGGCTTCGGGGGGATCAATAGAGGAGGTAGGGAAGGTGGTAGCTCATTGGTTATGGCCCTTTGGACCAGAAGATCGGACGATGGCAGCTTCAAATCCCACCACCACCATTCTGCCATTAGTGGGCCCTTGAGCAAGGCCCTTAACCCTCAATTGCTCCGTTGTAAGTCGTTCTTGGGGTGTCTGTCTTTCTTTTAGCAGATTATCTACCAGGAGATCAGCCAGCATTGTCTTCTCCTGCATATCAGGTCCTTCTGTTTAGGGGTCGCACTCTGTTAGGGGCGGCTCCGGCTCTCCTGTGCATTTGGGGTATCCACCAATTAAACAACATCCATGACTGGCTGATATTACACCCATCGGATCACCTGGCGGTCAGATGTCCAGATACCATTCTCGCCCACATCTTGGGTTTTCCTCCGAAAGCAGATCTATCCTCAAGGCCGTCAAGAGAGTGATAGAAGACCAGTCACTCACTGTGAAGTGGGTCTCATGGCAGTCACATCTAATGTGTTGCCCCTTGGTTCCCAACATAAACCACGAGAGGGGGTTCTGCGATTTCGCCTCTTATACAGCCGGGCACACCAGATCCTCATGTGGGCCTCGGAGAAGCTGGTCCCCATCATGGTGGTGTACATCCAGGGGTGACAAAAAGAGAGAGTAGGCACCCTCTCGGGGCAAGACCTGGAGAATGGAGGCTCCATCCAGAAGGGTTATGGCAAATATGGGTCTACAGCGCTCAGGTTGCGACTTGAGACCTCTCACTGTCTCATCTGGTTCTCCTTCACTCATCCAACTTCCTCTCAGACTGGATGCCAAGGTGTCCGAGGCTAGGAATCTATGAATGAATGCGTTGACTTGTTGCCAGGAGTTCTGCAGAGATCTCCTTCTGGTAGACGAGTGGTGGCCAGGGCAGTTGATGGTTTGCGGATCTGGCAGCCGGAGAACGAAAACCAAAAGTGAGGTGGCGTCCAATACCACCATCATGTGGTTTGCAGATAGATCTGGCAGAAGGAATGGAGGTGGGCTTGTCCCTTTCCCTTGAACCTCTCTGGCTTCTTGGAGGAAGTCCAGTGAGAAGGTCCTGGATCCAGGGGGTAAGGAAGGACAATGGAACAAGCTCACCATCATTCCCTCTACCAGATCCATCTGCAAAACCCAGGGCCTCCAACTCCGCTTCGTCTCTGCGGAAGCCGGGCCGGAGCCGTGAGGATTGAGAGCGTCCTTCTCAAAGAGAGCTCTCCAGCAGCAGTGCGAGCATTCGGGTCCTCCGAGAGCCAACTCGGAGCACCCAAGCAAGTGACACACAGGCTGTTCGTATCCAGTCCCACGATAATGTTATCCAATGTAGTCCATCCAGCACTTTCAAGTAACTTATCAAGTTGCTGGAACATCTAACCACAGATTTTATAGCCTGTGTCTTTCTGTAACACCATTCAGACTCAATAATGTTGAGGTCAGGACTCCAATGTGGAAGCCAAACTAACACTTCTAGGACTCGTTCTTCTCTATGCTATGTTGCATGGTCGGGGTCGTTGAGTCGCTTTAACCTTGTTTCCATTTAAATGCTTTAAAAGCAGTTTTCTTGACAGTAAATGTGGACCTGGGAGTCACCGGCCACTTCTTTGATGCTGGATTTCTTTTTCGGCGTTGACGGGAAGTAAGCACCATGTGTCCTTCATCTACTGTATAAGCTTTCCTAAAGTACAGATCACAGAGTCTATCATCCTGTTTGTTTGTGTTTCCTTTAAAATAACTTCAACAGCACGCCTTGAATCGCAAATATTTTGTGCATGTATACAAAATCGAATTATAGTCGTCACCCCAAATAATGATTAGATTTCTTTTTTCAATATCAATTTATATCAAGATCAATATATATATATATATATATATATATATATATATATATATATATATATATATATATATATATATATATATATATATATATATATATATATATATATATATATATATATCAGGCGTCTATGGGCATTAAGGCAGGATCCACCCTGTATGGAATGCTAACCCATCGCAGGGCACACACACACACACACACTAGCGTGCCAATCAACCTACCGTGCATGGGAGGAAACCGGGGGAGGAAACCGGAGAACCCGGAGAAAAACCCCTGAGGCACGGGAGAACATGCACAAACTCCACACACACATGGCCGAGATGGGACTCGAACTCGGACCCTGGAGGTGTGAGGCGAATGTGCTAACCACTAAACTAAATA
>JACRUU010000016.1:17726153-17771129 GCA_030449085.1 Kryptopterus vitreolus
TGGGATTTGAGCCCATGATCTTCTGGTCCAGAGTCCAACACCTTAACCACTGGGCTACACACATCCCTAAATTTAATTATCACACATTATATATATTTACGGCAGAAGTCCTTATCCAGAGCAGTTGAAGGTTAAGGGCCTTGCTCAAGGGCCCATTAGTGGCAGCTAGGTGGTGGGGTTTGAACAGGGGGTTTGGCAGCTAGGTGGTTGGGTATAGTGTAGTATATAGTAGAGTATAGATTGACCGGAGGTGTTGAACATTAAATGAAACACAATGAAGTCTCAATCCGATACGGCCGTCCACTTAACTCACTTCCCTTCACGTTCTTTAAAAAAAAAAAATCCTCCGACATTCTCATTAGCGCAGCTGTATAATTTCCCAAACGAAAGTCCTTGAAAAGAGAGACGTAATGTCCTTCGCGTCTCCACGGCAGGGTAATGTAGGTGTTTTAGGGGCTCACTGAAGTTTTAAAGCTGTGAGGAGAACACAATGACATGTTTATAATGCTTTTCAATGCAACTGTTTTAACCTCAAACACAGCAATATTTACTTTTTTGAGTAAATACTATGTACTTTGAGTAAATATTGTAGGATATAAGATCTAGAAACAGAACTGCATTCCTGAAATCTGCACTTATAAAAACATTAACATGTTTAAAATGAATAAACACAGTATAATATAATACCCTGAAAGTATACGGTAAGCACTGTGAGTACCATGGAATGTGGTGGTTAATATGCGTGTGGATGGTCTTCAAAATCTGACAATGAAGGAAAAACATCATGAAGGACATGAGAGAAGGTCTGAACCCACGTCTGATGAGACCAAAGTAGAACTGTCTGGTCAGAAGGACATGTGTCAATCTTAATGCAGAACCTGTGAGAAGCATGGTGGTGGCAGCATGATGCTATGAGGCTGCTTTACTTCAGCAGGGACTGTAATCAATGTAGAAGGCTTTAACCAAGTCAGTAGTTACTGCTATATGATTGACTGATCAGATCACATTTGCAGCATTGAGTAGCATCTCATTCATACATCTGAGCAATTGAAGGGCCTTGGTCAAGGGCCCGACAGTGGCACCTCACTGGTGGTGGTGGTATATGAATTCACAACTGTAATCACAAGTCCAACACTTCCCCCTTCACGATTTCCAAGTGAAATTAATTACGTCAAGCGTTTTAATGATTACGTTTATTAAAACAAATGGTTCGACATTTAGTAAAGTTCATTGCCCTTTAATAATAAACAAAGACAGATTAAATATGCATCTCTGTGTAATAGATCTTTAACGGCTCACTGGTCCTCGTTAATATCATTTCCTAAAAGTAATGAAGGGACAATTATATACGCTATAGCATATGTCACTGATTTCTGGAGCGCTCGGAAAGAAGTCGCTTCGCTCCCGAAATAGAAAAAGGACATTAAAGAGCATATTCCCTTGTCCTGAAGTCCCACTAGGTGTAGGACGTAATAGTTTGTCAGGCTTTGTAATTATGCATGACCAGTCTGACTGAATGATTAAAATGACTTAAAGGGACTAAAGGCAGCGAAAATTAACTAAACCTCTTTAATTACACTTCATGGTCATTTATCTTGGCAGGAGATGAACCTCATTTCCTAGACATTTTAATCTTCCTCATAGAGTGAGGATGAGAACCAGCCTGACTACAGGGTTTCGGGGCCTCCGGTTTTACACGTCTGTTTCTAATATCATTTGTGCTTTTATACAGCAATAAAGATCAGAAAAAAATGCTAATATTCAATTTAATATATATATATATATATATATATATATATATATATATATATATATATATATATATATATATATATATATATATATATATATATATATATATATATATATGGGGGCACGGTGGCTTAGTGGTTAGCACGTTCGCCTCACACCGCCAGGGTCCGGGTTCGATTCCCGTCTCGGCCATGTGTGTGTGGAGTTTGTGCATGTTCTCCCCGTGCCTCAGGGGGTTTTTCTCCGGGTTCTCCGGTTTCCTCCCGGTCCAAAAACATGCACGGTAGGTTGATTGGCACCTTGGAAAATTGTCCCTAGTGTATGAATGTGTGTGAATGTGAGTGTGTGTGTGCCCTGCGATGGGTTGGCATTCCGTCCAGGGTGTATCCTGCCTTAATGCCCATAGACGCCTGAGATAGACACAGACTCTCCCGTGACCCGAGGGAAGATCGGATATAGCGGTAGAAGATGAATATATATATATATATATATATATATATATATATATATATATATATATATATATATATATATATATATATATATATATATATACAAATTGTTGTTAAGGCGTTTTTTTAAAAAGCAATGTGCATTACTATGTGAGTGATCTGCCCCTTCACTCTCTGCGTCGTGTTGTGCGAATGAATGAAACCCAAACAAACAAGAATAAATAAATAAATAAATAAATAAACGTTCAGTGCATCCACTCACGCTTCCTAAATTTCCCACAATGACGCCCCCTAGCTGCGCATTCACAACAGGTACGATCTCCTCACTATATTAGCGTATATTACCGTATGGAACCTTACGCAAGCGCATCGCATTCCCAAATCCGTATTACTGCAATAAAGCGCATTTTTACTGAACGCAATAAAGCGCTTCCGTATAACCTAAACACCGTATCACCAGTTTATATGGAAAAGCAACCGGAACACAATTCTTAAAGGAGCCACGTCCCATATTTTACACTTCAAACCAACACTAAACAAATAACATTGTAATTAACAAGAAATTCATATTAAAATTAATCATTTCCAGAGTAAAATAAATATTAAATAATCAGCAATTTTATTAAAGGAAGAGATTTTGAGAGAAATGTTATATAATTATAACATGTTACTGTTAGATACAGTATTAGTTTTAAAGGTTTTTAAATGTCCTTTAATTCGAGTTGGCATCAATTACTAATCCTGTCACAACTACACACAAATATATTACTTTTCTAACCGCCGTCTGAATCTCTTTAAGGTGCTTCAAAGTGTCGGGATTTTATTTATGAATTTATGATTCAGTTATTGCACGTTTGAAAGTGGATTTATTTATTTATTTTTTATTTTTTCATTTACATGACAATCAGAAAGCAAGCATGAAGAAAGATCTAAAACCTGGAG
Source organism: Kryptopterus vitreolus (assembly GCA_030449085.1). Taxonomy (NCBI): domain Eukaryota; kingdom Metazoa; phylum Chordata; class Actinopteri; order Siluriformes; family Siluridae; genus Kryptopterus; species Kryptopterus vitreolus. The sequence continues at coordinate 17,729,300 of JACRUU010000016.1, forward strand.
CTGGTGCTTATAAATAAATAAATGAACAGGCAGATAAATAAATGAATAAATAAATAAATAAATCCCTAACAGTGCTAATAACTGAGTCGAGCACTGGTGGTGTAATGGACGATGGAGGATCGTGTCGATATCAGTCACTTAAAATAAAGGGAAAAAAGAAAAAAAAGAAAACTTTCCCATTAAATGATGCTTTTATCATCGGATCCTCTTTATTTACTCGCGCCTTAAACCGGCCACTTTTACTCCGCGACACTCACAGAATGCACTCATTCGAATCTCACTGGTCCTTTTTTTTTTTTTTTACCCCTTTTTTACCCCTTTTTTTTTTTGATGTGTGGGAAGATTAAATTGCATTTCAAGGTCACTTGAATCACAATCTGCATTGAGTATTTTCTACATTACGCCACCCAACAAATGCCAAACACAACACTGCTGTTTTTCTCATGGCTTTTGTCCTGAGTGCAATTCCATTACACTTCGATGCATCAGATTATATATTCATTCATTCATTCATTCATTCATTCATCTTCTATCCGCTTTATCCGATCTTCCCTCGGGTCACGGGGAGTCTGTGTCTATCTCAGGCGTCTATGGGCATTAAGGCAGGATACACCCTGGATGGAATGCCAACCCATCACACACACACACACACACACACACACACACACACACATTCATACACTAGGGACAATTTTTCCAAGGTGCCAATCAACCTACCGTGCACGTTTTTGGACCGGGGGAGGAAACCGGAGAACCCAGAGAAAAACCCCCTGAGGCACGGGGAGAACATGCACAAACTCCACACACACATGGCCGAGACGGGAATCGAACCCGGACCCTGGCGGTGTGAGGCGAACGTGCTGACCACTAAACCACCGCGCCCCTGATTATATATTCATTTATTTAAAAATAAATAAATAAATGCATTTTATTTTTCTTTCAAAGCTAAATCGCAGTAATAATCCTATAATTAGCAACAGCAGATGCCAAAGACAGTATCGGCTCTCAGGACCTTACGGCTAGACGTGCAATTAAAATGAAAATATTAATATTAGAAATACACCTGCTAGTGTGTAATAACTATGAAAATCTAAAGGGCAAAGTGTCCTGTACTTTTAACATCATAAAACCTACACGCTGCAGATACGACTATTAATACACAACCAGATTCAATTTTCATATGTTATTTATTTAAAAAAAAATAAATGCCTTGGTATGCGTAGTGGTTAGCTTGTTATAACATTTTTACTACACTATTTAAATAAGATGGTAGTTGTGTACCTTGTTGATGTGTATGAATTAGGGTGTGACCGTTAAGTTTAGGCTTTATTTTTCAATTAATGACTATAAATATGTATAAATATGTTAATTAGGAAAAACTGAAACTGAAACGCGTAACCTATGTTAATTAGGAAAAACAGGTGAGGAAAAATACGTCTGTCAATTAATCAATCAATCACTTAATCAATCAGTCTGTTTATCTATCTATATATATCTATCTGTCTATCTATCTATCTAGTTGTCTGTCTGTCAGTCCATCTGTCCGTCCATCCATCCATCCATCCGTCCATCTATCTATCTATCTATCTATCTATCTATCTATCTATCTATATCTATCTAGATCTATCTATCTATCTATCTATCTATCTATCTATCTATCTATCTATCTGTCTGTCTGTCAGTCCATCCGTCCATCTATCCACACCCACCCATCCATCCATCTATCTATCTATCTATCTATCTATCTATCTATCTATCTATCTATCTATCTATCTATCTATCTATCCATCCATCCATCCATCCATCCATCCATCCATCCATCCATCTATCTATCTATCTATCTATCTATCTATCTATCTATCTATCTATCTATCTATCTATCTATCTATCTATCTATCTATCTATCTATCTATCTATCTGTCCATCCATCCATCCATCTATCCACCCATCTACCCATCCATCCATCCATCCATCTATCCATCCATCCATCCATCCATCCATCCATATCTATCTATCTATCATCTCTCTATCTATATCTATCTATCTATCTATCTATCTATCTATCTATCTATCTATCTATCTATCTATCTATCAATCAGTCAGTCAGTCAGTCAGTCAGTCAGTCAGTCAGTCAGTCTGTCTGTCTGTCTGTCTGTCTCCGTCTGTCTATCTATCTATCTATCTATCTATCTATCTATCTGTCTGTCTGTCAGCCCATCCCTCCGTCCGTCGTCCTCATCATAATATAGAACGCTACATAAGAGTTTAAATATAGAATAATGATGAAAATTTGCATATTCAGTGCATTAAAACATTCAAGCATTCAAGAATAAAACATTCAAAACCATAAACATCAGTTTACGACAAAAAAGAATTATACAAAAAAAAAAAAAACTGTATAATTTTATTCAATCAATGTCTAAAAAAATGTGAATAATTCCCACATGTTCTTGTATGTTGATATTTTGTTGACATCACGACTCACTTACACTACACATAAACAAGTCACTTGTGCTTGTAAGGTCATATTATGGGATTGATTTGACCTAAACTGTGTTAATAACGAGCATTTATGTATTCAATCAGATTTCCAGAATAGTTTAACTCTAGTTTAAACATGCATTTAAACGACTTATGACCAAATAAATAAATAAATAAATAAATAAATAAATAAATAAATAAATATGTCCATAAACAATTAGAAATAAAAGTGAATGAAGTGGAAATGAAAAAATTGCTTTCTTGTATCGTTGAAAAAAAAAAAAACAGCGCCCCCTGGAGCACAAAGGGTTAAGATACATTGGGTTAAGATACAGCGCCCCCTGGAGCACAAAGGGTTAAGATATATTGGGTTAAGATACAGCGCCCCCTGGAGAACAGAGGGTTAAGATGCAGCACCTCTTGGAGCACAGAGGGTTAAGTTACAGCGCCCCCTGAAGCACAGAAGGTTAAGATACAGAGGGTTAAGATACAACGCCCCCTGGAGCACAGAAGGTTAAGATACAGAGGGTTAAGATGCAGCGCCCCCTGGAGCACAGGAGGTTAAGATACAGAGGGTTAAGATGCAGCGCCCCCTGGAGCACAGGAGGTTAAGATACAGAGGATTAAGATACAGCGCCCCCTGGAGCACAGGAGGTTAAGATACAGAGGGTTAAGATACAGCGCCCCCTGGAGCACAGAGGGTTAAGATACAGCGCCCCCTGGAGCACAGAAGGTTAGGATACAGAGGGTTAAGATACAGCGCCCTCTGGAGCACAGAAGGTTAGGATACAGAGGGTTAAGATACAGCGCCCCACGAAGAACAGAAGGTTAAGATACAGAGGTTAAGATAGAGAACAGAGGGTTAAGATACAGCACCTCTTGGAGCACAGAGGGTTAAGATACCGCGCCCCCTGGAGCACAGAAGGTTAAGATACAGAGAGTTAAGATACAGCGCCCCCTGGAGCACAGGAGGTTAAGATACAGAGGGTTAAGATACAGCGCCCCCCCCCTGGAGCACAGGAGGGTTAAGATACAGAGGGTTAAGATACAGCGCCCCACGAAGAACAGAAGGTTAAGATACAGAAGGTTAAGATAGAGAGGGTTAAGATACAGCGCCCCCTAGAGCACAGAATGTTTAAAGGCCTTGCTAATGATTATAATGCTAACAATGCTTATTATTAGTAGTAGTAGTATTAGTGTCGTGTCCTTCTGTCTTTCTTTTTCCTTCTATCTTCCCTTCTTTTTCTTCGTATTATATTCATCCAATTTCTTATTTCTTCATTTTTGCAAGAGCGATCTCATTTTATAGTCAATAACAAAGAATTCAATTACATCCCTACATTTATCTTTTGTTTTTTTTTTCGCTTTTAGATTTGCATTTGGCCTTCTATATCCTTTCACTTCACACCATGACAATTCATTCAGTATAAACCCTATTTTTTTTTTCCTCCCTGAAGAAAAGTGGAATACAGCAGGAAATGAGATGCTCGGTGTGCACAAAATGCAATAGTTGTATCAGTATTTGCTTACCTTTCTTCCAATGCAATTTCACAGTTGATTCAGAAAGAGACAGTGGCTTCGGGGCAGTGATAATGGCTGGAGTTCAACCTATTTCACCCAGAAAGATGTGCTTTATTTATTTATTTTTGTATTTATTTTTTTCTAGATCTGCAGATTTGTATAAAGCTTCCCCATCTGATGCTCGGATTCCAATAAGGTTCCCATCAGCGATGTCTCATATCAACTTCACAGCACTATAGAGAGGATTCTTAGAGGTTAAAACCCCCCATAGAGTAACCCCCCCCCCCTCCTCCTCCCCATGTCCCCTCCCCCCTTCCCCCTCCCCCGGAGGAGGGGGGGGGGGATCAGAACCTAATTACACTGTACCTTACACAGTAAGAGTTGTGAAAAAGCAAGGACATCCTTCGTTCCATATTTTATTGTTTTGTTTTTTTTTTCCTGGGATAAATTACACTTTTAAATAAACACGTATGTGCAAGTAAAATCATAACAGATTAATTATTATCCAATGATTTGGAGAAGAAAAAAAAATGTATTTAATTTATTCCACAGCTCTTTTTACATCTTGTCATAGCATTATACGCATTCATATCCAGGGGTTATTAAACCAGAACTTTGTTTATTTTATTATTTATTTATTTTTATTTTTTATCAAGTAAGATTATTATTTATGCTTTTACGTTCAGATAAATTCAATTTGCAGTAATTCAATTAATAAATTCAATTTGTAGCACACTTTTTACAACACGCGTTGTCACAAAGCGGCTTTACACCATTGTGTCAAAAGTCCATTTTCACAAATGGTGTCGGAATGTTGGTTTATTTTTTATTTATTTATTTTTTAGGAGAAATTGTGGACCATTTCATTCATTCCTTCATTCATTCATCCATTCATTCATCTTCTACCACGCTTTATACCGATCTTCCCTCGGGTCACGGGGAGTCTGTGCCTATTCTCAGGCGTCTATGGGCATTAAGGCAAGGATGGATATACCCTGGATGGAATTCCATGCCAATCCATCGCAGGGCACACACACACACACACACACAACACACACACACACACACACACACACAAAACACACACACACACACATTCATACACTAGGGACAATTTTTGCAAGGTGCCAATATCAACCTACCGTGCATGTTTTTGGACCAGAGGAGGAAACCGGAGAACCCTGGAAGTGTGACCACTGTGCCCCTTACACTTGGACCAGGAAAAAAAAGGGTGGGGGTGTATATAGTTATGTAAACACCATTTTATAGCTGGGACATTTCCCGGAGTTTGATTGGATAATCTACTGCATGCATAGTAATGTGAAAAAACGGAATAAACAAATAGTTTAAATGTTATTTGTATCTGCGGAGGCACGGTGGTTTAGTGGTTAGCATGTTCGCCTCACACCGCCACACGCGATCAACCAATCCCGTATCCCATTCGCCATGTGCTCAGGGGGGTTTTCTCCGGGTTCTCCGGTTTCCTCCTCTCCCCACCGCCAAAAACATGGGTAGGTTGATTGGCCGGGTTGTCCCTGAAAATGAATGTGTGTGTGTGTGTGTGTGTGTGTGTGTGTGTGTGTGTGGTTGTATCCTGTGATGGTTGGCATTCCATACAGTGTATCCTGCCTTAATGCCATAGCCCTGATAGACACAGGCGGTGATCGATAGACGGTGAAAATGAATGAATGAATGTTTTGAATATCTGCTGCCAGTTCAGCCTTTTTTTTGAGATATAAAATTGCAATGGCTGGAAAAAATTCACATTTCGCATTTCCGTCTGATTTTTTCCTCGCATTCGGATGTCGTATCTCGCAATGCTGCCGAATGGAGTCGCATTATGAGATTAAATGCAGTGTAATATCTCAGAATTCCAATCGGATTTCTGAGATATTTCATGTCTCACAATTTAGGTTTTATACCTCGCAATTGCAACGTTCCTTTTAAGTGTAAGAAATAAGTTGTTATTTTCAGATGCTTTTATTTTTTTTTTCCATATTTGAAATGTTTATTTTTATTCAGTATGTCTGAATGTCCTCCGGGAAACACACGGGTCAAAAGACCTGCTGTTTTCCAACAAACCAGCAGTTGTCTGAATCTGTTTACTCATGTTTTTCTATGATTGCCTCACAGGGGCACGGTTTTTTTTTCGCCTCCATTTTGAAATGTTTATTTTTATTCAGTATGTCTGAATGTCCTCCGGGAAACACACGGGTCAAAAGACCTGCTGTTTTCCAACAGTGTAACCAGCAGTTGTCTGAATGTTTACTCATGTGTTTTCTATGCACATGTGTGTGTGTGTGCCTGTCCAGGGTCTGCGATTGGTTTGGCATCCAAAAACATCCCCCGTGCCTCATCCAAAAACATGGGTGTATCCTGCCTTAATGCCCATAGACGCCTGAGATAGACACAGACTCCCCGTGACCCGAGGGAAGATCGGATAAAGCGCTAGAAGATGAATGAATGAATGAATGAATGAATGAATGAATGTCGCCTCACACTGGAGAAAAAAGTTAGCTTTTTCTGCCATATTTTGCGAGAATATTATTACCCCTTACGCAGAGAGCGCTAATAATACTTCCCAAATGTACAAAATAAATGATTGGGCTTTTAATAAAGTGTTTTTTTTTTCCGTGTCACTCGCGTTTTACCCGAGGTTATATGATGCGTACGATCACGTGACCGCACGGAGAGAAATCCCTAATGAATCGGAAATGCATCAAACTAGAAACTCAATTTGGTCCTTTTAATGCCGTCCCAATAAAAGAGGAAATGTGATAAGTCGTTCCAGAGATCCCGCTGGATGAATGAACACGATCCGGATCGGGATATTGGTGCGTCTTAAAATCTCCATCGGCCCACATGTAGACCACTAACTGTATTCATCAGATCAATACAACCGTACATTTAGTGCACACACTCACACACACACACACACACACACACACACACACACACACACACACGTGTACGTTGAGTCATCACAATGATTTACAAAATTGTCTTTTGAAAACTATGAATTATAGAACTATATGAAGGAACAACTTACATGCATTATTTTATATATTAGGAGGGGCACAGTGACCTCACACCTCCAGGGTCGGGGGTTCGATTCCCGCCTCCACCATATGTGTGTGTGGAGTTTGTGCATGTTCTCCCCGTGCCTCAGGGGGTTTTTCTCCTGGTTCTCCGGTTTCCTCCCCCGGTCCAAAAACATGCACGGTAGGTTGATATTGGCACCTTGGAAAATTGTCTCTAGTGTATGAATGTGTGTGTGTGTGTGTGTATGTGTGTGTGTGTGTGTGTGTGTGTGTGTGTGTGTGCCCTGCGATGGGTTGACATTCCATCCAGGGTGTATCCTGCCTTAATGCCCATAGACGCCTGAGATAGGCACAGACTCCCCGTGACCCGAGGGAAGATCGGATAAAGCGCTAGAAGATGAATGAATGAATGAATGAATAAACACTTCTTTGTATCTGCCGATTCTGCCAATCAAGACTTTCTCTATCAGAATTTTTGAGATGTTAAATTGCAAATGCAGGAAAAGAAAATCGAAAAAAACAACAAAAAAAAAACAGTTCTTTGTATCAGAATTTTCGAGATCTTAAATTGCAATTGTCGGAAAAAAATTCTTGTTTTTTCTCACAACTTTGCGTCTCAGTGGCGTAAACCGGGGCTTCGGTATAATACAGACTAACCTGATCATCAAACCCATAAACATGCACATTCGGTGCTTTTCCAGGCGCATCATCCATGCAGAAAATAATGCATGACTTAAAACAAAAGTATCAACATGCAAATCTCTTGCATGGCATTGTATGCATTTCCCTGACCATGCATTTCCCTGCGCTTCATGCAGAACCTCACGCATCCACGTTCCACCAGCAGTTGCATTTCCAGAATAAACCGATTTCCAAAGATAAATGAATGTTTTGGGCTTCAGTCTTTTCTCTGGAACCCAAAATGGACCCATAGAGACATCTGGCTAATCGCTCTAATCGCCGCAACTGCTCTGTTTGGTGGTCCAGAATTGCTGAATGATCATGGATAAGAGAGTTAGCAGAGCAATTTGGTGTTTTGGGGGGAATAAAGAATACGCCGTTGATTGCTGAGAAAGAAATTGAAATGATGTATAATGAGTGATTTTATTATTAAAAAAAAAAAAAAAGAAAGAAAGAGGAAAAAAAAAAAAACGCGACAGAGACCCGTCATCGAAGTCAATGGCGCGAGTTGATGCCCTTTCCTTTGTACTTTTCTTTGATTCTTCTGTCATAAAGAATGTACTGATATAAGATTTTCTGCCAAATTACCCTCTCTGTTGTCTGACTTGACAACGAAGAAGAAAGGAGCGACCCGGCTCTTTAGATTTTACCAGGAACTGTCATTCTCTATCGAGACATGATGGGATGAGGAGAAGGGGGGAGGGGGATGGGGGGATCTCCCGCCAGGCATGTCTTCTGTGATCAGAAAGCATGGAGATATTCGCCCTTCACTTTGATAGACTCGTGCAGAGCGGCTCTGACATCACCAGGCAGCCGCGGCGTGAACGATGATACGTCTCCTGGCTTGAAGGGAGAAGTGAAGAACGTTAAAGCCACGCCGACAATCGGGATTTATTGACGAGCCGTCGTTTTTCCATACAGCCTCGTGGGAATGCTGCAGCGCAATATATATTAATGTCTGTATCAAAAAGTCCCGGGTGGGGAAGGGGTGGAGGGGGGGGGGGTTGGGGGCGGGGGCAAAGGTCAGAATGCAGGGAAGCCGCTTGGAAAATGAGGTAAAGTAGAAACTGGACCTTGACCGATATGAGGTTTTCTCTGAAGCCCGTATTAAGAAATAGAAGACATTCTCACTCTCCAACTCGTCACTTAGGGACACTTGGTCAGGATCTATTGGAGGCACTTTTGAAGCACTGGAGCAACACTTCAGGGCATCATTTTTTAAGCTTTAAAGCGGGTTTAATGATAGGGAGAGTGGGTTAGGGTTAGGGATAGTGAAAATTAGTAGGGTTTAGGGATAGGGATAATGAAAATGAGTAGGGTTTAGGGTTAGGGATAGTGAAAATGAGTAGGGTTTAGGGTTAGGGATAGTGAGAAATGAGTAGGGTTTAGGGTAGGGTTTAGGGTTAGGGATAGTGAGAATGATATGGGTTTCGGGATAGGGTTGGTGAGAATGATATGGGCTTAGGGTTAGGGATAGTGAAAAAGATATGAGTTTAGGGTTAGGGATAGTGAGAATGAGATGGGTTTAGGGTTAGGGATAGTGAGAATGAGATGGGTTTAGGGTTAGGGATAGTGAGAATGAGATGGGTTTAGGGTTAGGGATAGTGAGAATGAGATGGGTTTAGGGTTAGGGTTAGTGAGAATGAGATGGGTTTAGGGTTAGGGTTAGTGAGAATGAGATGGGTTTAGGGTTAGGGATAGTGAGAATGAGATGGGTTTAGGGTTAGGGATAGTGAGAATGAGATGGGTTTAGGGTTAGGGATAGTGAGAATGAGATGGGTTTAGGGTTAGGGATAGTGAGAATGGGTAGGCTTTAGGGTTAGGGTTAATGAAAATGAGTATGGTTTAGGGTTAGGGATAATGAAAATGATATGGGTTTCGGGATAGGGTTATTGAGAATGAGATGGGTTTAGGGTTTAGAGTTAGGGATAGTGAGAATGAGATGGGTTTAGGGTTAGGGATAGTGAGAATGAGATGGGTTTCGGGATAGGGATTATGGAGAATGAGATGGGTTTAGGGTAGGGTTAGGGATAGGGAATGATATGATGGGCTCTGAGATGGGTTTAGGGAGGTAGGGTTAGTGAGAATGAGATGGGTTTAGGGATAGGATTAATGAAAATGATATGGGTTTCGGGATAGGGTTATTGAGAATGAGATGGGTTTAGGTATAGGGATAGTGAGAATGAGATGGGTTTAGGGTTAGGGATAGTGAGAATGAGATGGGTTTAGGGTTAGGGTTAGTGAGAATGGGTTAACAGCAGACGAGTGCAAAAAAGAAAATAACAATAATAAATGAACACATAAATAAAAGGTATAGATGTAAATTGTTCATTCTGTACATCATTCCACCTCTATGACTATAGTCATACCTGACCTTCGTCATCTTCTCTTTCCCATTAGGGGGCGCCACAGCTGATGATTCACATATTTGGTATGATGCATGTTTTTTATGCTGGATGCCCTTCATAACACAATAACACAATTAACCCCATTTATCCGGGCTTGGGACCAGCACTACAAAAGCACTGGCTTGTGCAACCCTAGTGGAAGGTTAAGGGCCTTGCTCAAGGGCCCCCTAGTGGCAAATTGCTGGTGGTGGGATTTTGAACCTGTGGCCTTAACCACTGATCTCCCACCTCGCTGTCTTTGTAACATCCAGAACCCTATCCAGAGTGCCCACTAGTGGCAGCCCGGTGGTGGTGCTGGGATTTGAACCTTGGATCTTCAGGTCCAGAGGCGAATCCCTTAACCACTGAGCTCCCGTAGGTCTTTCTCTGTTCCTTTAAATGTATTTCATTTGACAACTGAGCGTTAAGAGCCTTGCTCAAGTGCCCCCTAGTGGCAGCTTGGTGGTGGTGGTGGTGGTGGTGCTTGAACTTCCGGTCCAGAGGAAAAAGCTTTAACCACTGAGCCGCCACCTCCCACCCTGACTCACGACCTGGCGCATGTATTAAACATCAAGCTGTTTATCAAAAGCCACTCGCGGACCAAAATCTCCATTAAAAACAACTTTACATACAGCAGCGGCGTTTATCTGTACATCCCGGCAGCACCTACGCGATACGGAGGCTCCAAATAAAAAAAAAAAACACGTAGCTTATCATCCGGTAAATGATTCTCCAAACGGGAAAGCGTGCTGCGGCGCGTCCACCCGGAGACACCGCGTTCGCCGTCTGAGCTGCTTCCTCCCACCGGTGATTAAAGCCATCCTTTCTCGATCCTGCAGTCGGGCTCTTGTAGCCTCGCCGCGTGGCGCCGTTTTCACCAGATGCAACCGTGTCAGCCAGCCTCTCCAGCAAATGCAAAGTACCGGCCAATGATGCGAAGAGTATCCCTGAGACCCAACAGTTCAGCAATATACCCTCGAATAAAGTGCGCTAAAAATAATCTCTTTAAAATCCGTGAATCCGTGTGCCGTAATATCCCTGAGAGTTTTATTTCCAAAACCCAGTTAATTAAAAATAAATCAATAAATAAAAACGTAGCCTCTTCAGTGGTTTTATTTGTCGCGAGACCACTTGCTGGAAAATATGGAACCTCTTGATGTCAATTTATGTAATTCGATGTCGCCTTTTAATGAGTTTTTAGACTCGTTGCTGGACTCGGAACCGCTAATAGCGTGCAGAAATATAGCTCCCAGCTAGCAGGGCTAATCAAGCTGTTTGGCAGTAAAGTAATTGCCGCACGAGCTGTCGGCTCCTGTGTAGCATTCCCGCTATTCATTAGTATTATTTCGCTGAAAGCTTTATTTATTTATTTATTTATTTATTTATTTACAAGGACTACAAGTTTTAGTTTTAAACTGTGAGAGGTACTTTAGAGCTTCTATATCTAATGCGCATTACAGGTGCATCTCAAACGTGTGTATGCACTTTCATTCATTCATTCATCTTCTACCGCTTTATCCGATCTTCACTCGGGTCACGGGGAGTCTGTGTCTATCTCAGGTGTCTATGGGCATTAAGGCAGGATACACCCTGGATGGAATGCCAACCCATCGCAGGGCACACACACACACATTCACACACACACATTCATACACTAGGGACAATATTTCCAAGGTGCCAATCAATCAAACTACCGTGCATGTTTTTGGACCGGGAGGAAACCGGAGAACCCGGAGAAAAAAAAAACCCCCTGAGGCATGGGGAGAACATGCACAAACTCCACACACACATGACCGAGACGGGAATCGAACCCGGATCCTGGCGGTGTGAGGCGAATGTGCTAACCACTAAACCACCGTGCCTCTGTGTATGCACTTAATACTGTTAATTAATAACGTTAATTAATTTTAATGGTGATGATTTTGGACTCATTATTAACAAAATCCCACTTAGGATTCTTCATAACACCAATAAAAAGGACAAAAACAAGCATATTTAGTTTGGCCATCTGTGTTTATTTACTGTATATTAGAAGAATTACAATAGCTGTTATTTGTATACATAAACATTAAAGCACAGTGATTTCTTTTCCTAGCTTGTTTCTTTTTGGTCCGAGTGCAGGGTTCAGCCAGGATACAGCGCCCCCTGGAGAACAGAGAGTTATGGGCCTTGCTCAAGGACCCTACTGGTGGCATCTTGGTGATACCGGGATTTGAACCCGGACCTTCCGATCAGTAGCCTGGAGCCTTAAACCACTATGCCACACCCCCTCCCAAATGTACTCGATAATTGGTAGTGGCTGCTTTTGCTTTAATTACTGGCCAAATTGGGCATGGGTGGTACGGGAGGTGTAGGTGGTTCAGGGGCCCATGCCTGGGTGGTACGGGATGTGTAGGTTTTATGGGAGCCCATGCGTGGGTGGTACAGGAGCCCATGCGTGGGTGGTATGTGTGTAGGTTTTATGGGAGCCCATGTTGGTGGTACGGAGGTGGGTGGTACGGGAGCCCATGCGTGGGTGGTACTGGATGTGTAGGTTTTATGGGAGCCCATACGTTGGTGGTACAGGAGGTGGTACCCCATGTAGGTGGTACGGGAGCCCATGCGGGATGCGTTGGTGGTATGGGATGTGTAGGTGGTACGGGAGCCCATGCGTTGGTGGTACGGGATGGTAGGTGGTATGTGTAGGTGGTAGGTGGTACGGGAGCCCATGCGTTGGTGGTATGGGATGTGTAGGTGGTACGGGAGCCCATGCGTTGGTGGTACGGGATGTGTAGGTGGTACGGGAGCCCATGCGTTGGTGGTACGGGATGTGTAGGTGGTACGGGATGCGTTGGTACGGGATGTGTAGGTGGGAGCCCATACGGGAGCGGGAGCCCATCATGTGTAGGTTTTATGGGAGCGTTGGTGGTATGGGATGTGTAGGTGGTAGGTGGTACGGGAGCTCATGCGTTGGTGGTATGGGGGTGGTATGTGTAGGTGGTACGGGAGCCATGCGTTGGTGGTATGGGATGTGTGGTAGGTGGTAGGTGGTACGGGAGCCCATGTAGACGGGATGTGTAGGTGGTACGGGAGCCATGCGTTGGTGGTACGGGATGGTTGGTACGGGATGTGTAGGTGGTACGGGAGCCCATGCGTTGGTGGTATGGGATGTGTAGGTGGTACAGGAGCCCATGCGTTGGTAGTACGGGATGCGTAGGTGGTACGGGAGCCCATGCGTTGGTGGTATGGGATGTGTAGGTGGTACGGATCCCATGCGTTGGTGGTATGGTGTAGGTGGTACGGGAGCCCATGCGTTGGTGGTATTGGTGATGTTGGTACGGGATGTGTAGGTGGTACGGGAGCCCATGCGTTGGTGGTACGGGATGGTTGGTACGGGAGCATGCGTTGGTGGTAGGGATGAGGTGGTAAGCCAGCGTTGGTATAATGCAGTGGGAATAGGAATACGGGAGCCCATTATGAAAGCCAGATTTTATATTTATTTTTTTTTTTACTCAGCTATTAAATGTATACAAATTCCTGCCCCCTATAATCCTCATCCCCCTTATAATGCACACCAGTAATGATTTATTCTCTATTAAATGAAGTGTTTCCTTTCTAACTGGTTTGTGAATCATTTATTACCAGCTGTAGTTACCAGGGGAAAAAAGAAACCTTTATACAAAAGCCCAGACTCGTTACCCAGAGGGCTCGGAGAGACATTGGTTCAGTGTGACAGCTGAGAGTTTTCGCTCCGAATAAATGAATTGCGTCCCGCAGCACCATCTGAGGCGAGGACAGTGGTGCTAAACTACTTAGTGAAGATAAATCTACCAAACTGACTCTTCTTTCAGATCACAGATACAAAGTGAAGTACACAAATGAGCTGTGGCATTCGACACGCGAGGACATCGCGCTTTAACTGTTCCACTGCAAACGCGTCACCAACAGCTACAAACTCACTACAAACCTGAGAGATATGTTTGAGAAGTGCATCCAATCCAAAGAAGTGTAAACATAAACATTAATTAATAACAAATTAGAATAAAAACTAACAAGAACACAGTAAAAAAAAAAAAAAAAAAAATGATAACAATAATAATAATAATAATAATAATAATAATAATAATAATAATAATAATAATAATAATAATAATAATAATAATAATAATAATAATAATAATAATAATAATAATAATAATAATAATAGAATAATATAACAATAATAATAATAATAATAACAATAACAATAACAACAACAACAATAATAATAATAAGAATAACAAGAACAATAATAATAATAATAATAATAATAATAATAATAATAATAATAATAATAATAATAAAATAAGAAATAATAATAATAATAATGATAATAAGAATATAATGTAATAAAAATAATAAATAATAATAACAAATGCGTTTATCCTCTAAACAAATTACAGGATAATAATAATTCCGTTTATTCATTTATTTATTTATTTTTATTTAGTTCGAAATGAAAGTTGTCCCAACATTAAGCCTTCTGTAGCCCATAATTCACCATTTTCTCCAGTTGCTAAGGTAACTTCATTGTCCTGGATAGCGTGCTAAAAACAATGCACGAGTGATGCTTTAAAGAGATAAGCAGTACATTTGATGCTGCTACTCTTGGGCCCTTGAGGAAGGCCCTTAACCTCCACTGTTCTCCGGGGTTGCTGTATCACGGCTGATCCTACCGTTTGACCCCTGCATCCAAAACAAGCTGAGATACACGGAGAAAGTTTTTTTTTGCTGTAATGTGTTTGTAAATAAAGCATCTTGTTGTATTCAAGGCCTAAACATGAGAAATCACTTATAAAAGACACGTTTTAAGGTTTTAATGTTGGTAAGAAGAATTTGCTTGGTCCCCGGTGGCGCTACAAACCCGTATATTTACTCGATTTATTATTTTAATAGGCGTTTTATTTTTTTCAGTAAACAATCCAGGTGGAATACAAGTTACAAAGCGAGCACAAAGTGAATTTTTGCACATTTATTCCTCTCTTTTTTTTCTCTCTCTCTCTCTCTCTCTCTCTCCATGTGCAATCGTAGTCAGTATTTCAGGTAATGATTAAACCTGATGAGCATTTTCCAGTCCCCATTCCACAAAATAGTCACATTTTCTTCTTTTTTTTTTTCCGATGCCTAATAGTTCCGAATTGCATAGAGGCAGATGATGTATAATAATAAAGTAGATGGAAATGGGATTTTTTTTTTCCTTTCGCTTAAAGGGCGAAAGCATTCATCAGCACTGAGTAGCGAGAGCGTTTTTTTTTTTTTCCCTTTCCTTTCATTTATTTTTTCTTCCCTTTTTTAAAGGCAGTTCAGAATGAACAAAAGTTCAGTGTGTAACAGGGCAGGAAAAATGCAGCGCTGCTTAATTCCGCTTGTAAACTGCATTTATTCAAATTAGCCCGCATGCTCTATAGCTGACAAGGTCTGTGTGTTAAACATCTAACTAATGGCAATAAACTAAATATTACCCATTCGTGTATATATATATATATATATATATATATATATATATATATATATATATATATATATATGTATATATGTGTGTGTGTGTGTGTGTAGGGAGGTGGCTTAGTGGTTAAGGTGGCGTCTGCCAAATACTGCAAATGTAAATGTGTATATATATATATATATAATATATATATATATATATATATATATATATATATATATATATATATATATACAATGATAGATATTAAAAAGTATTAATTAAATAATAAAATATACAGTCTACACTCCAATTTTATCTATGCACCAAAGCGGTTTAATTCTCTCCCCAGGGTCGAAAATCTTTGAATATTTTACAATTCTTTTTCAGGGTAGATTTTTATGTAATGTATGTATGTCGTTTTACATATATAATATGTTGCTAGTTATTATTATTATTATTATTATTATTATTATTATTATTATTATTATTATCCTGTAATGTTTTTTTTTTACTTTTTCTTATTGTGTTCTTGTAAGTTTTTTATTATTATTTGTTATTAATTAATTTAATTTTTTGAATTAAACCATTTATAATTATATATATATATATATATATATATATATATATATATATATATATATATATATATATATATATATATATATGTGCGTATAAAATGCAAAAACAATAAACATAATAATAAGGTGTATTATAAATACAGAAAGCTTGTACAGTTCGTAGCAGGTCTGATGGTTATTTCACCGCAGATGAAATCTCGTTTGTTGCTTCTGAATGCAACCTTGACTGCCTCCGTGCTTTTCGCTACATGCGTAATGGCGGCGTCCGCACTTACTTTCAGGGCACGTCTAATTATTCTAGCTGACTGATTAGCTGGTGTGTGCCACGACCTCCGTTTTAATGATGGCTTCAAACCACATAAAAAGCATAGATGCTTATTTATTTATTTAACATTGTTAATTGTCTTAGCCATGCTGTTTCATGCTGCTTAATGGTCTGATCTAAATGATAATGGCCACGTAATGACAACCCTAAATAAATATTTAATTTGTCCACCACTGCATGCTGTGTCACCTTGTAAAGCCCCGAGCATAAAGCAGAGTTTTTATTTATTTATTTATTTGTTTGTTTATTTGTTTTTATTTATTTATTTTCAAATTACTGCGCAGAATTCTCTCGATGTAGCTTGTTTGTGTTGTGTATTAATTCGTCCCTTTAGTGCATTCCTGCTCCACTTGGAATAATTTGAGAAATCGTTCAGGTTTATTATTACATTAAATATGAAAAATCTTCAAAAACAGAATGACAGTAAAAACCTCCAGTTATTTATTTGTATTATTGTAAAATACATTGAGAAATTTGAGAACGAAATAGATAGATAGATATAGATAGATAGATAGATAGATAGATAGATAGATAGATAGATAGACATACAGAGGATAGATAGATAGATAGATAGATAGAGAGATAGATAGATAGATAATGATAGATAGATAATAATATATCATAGTAGATAGATAGATAGATAGATAGATAGATAGATAGATAGATAGATAGATAGATAGATAGACAGGCAGACAGACTGATAGATAGATAGATAGATAGATAGATAGATAGATAGATAGATAGATAGATAGATAGATAGATAGATAGATAGATAGATATAGATAGATAGATACAGATAGATAGATAGTTAGAGATAGATAGATGCAGATAGCAGGCAGACAGACAGACCAATAGACCAGACCGATAGATAGATAGATAGATAGATAGATAGATAGATAGACAGAGACAGGCAGACAGACTGACCAATAGACAACCGATAGATAGATAGATAGATAGATATATAGATAGATAGATAGATAGATAGAAGATAGATATAGAATATATAGATAGATAGATAGACGCGACTGCAGATAGCTTCCAGAGACACGATGTGTAAAAAGGTTTCGGGTCCAAAGCTTTTAACACGGATATTAAAAGTAAAAAGAAAGTATCGTGTCATAATGGTCCGGTCACACACACACACACACCACACACACACACACACACACACACACACACACACACCACACCACTGACATCCCGGAGCAGGATCGACGCAGGAAACATTTCACTCAAAATCAAGCCATCAGACGTCGTGGAAGCGGAACAAACGCCAAGCGCTCGACAGAAACGCACACATAATGTGAATGAAAGTGAAAATAAATGTGAGATATATAAATGTGCCACGACCTCCGTTTTAATGATGGCTTCAAACCACATAAAAAGCATAGATGCTTATTTATTTATTTAACATTGTTAATTGTCTTAGCCATGCTGTTTCATGCTGCTTAATGGTCTGATCTAAATGATAATGGCCACGTAATGACAACCCTAAATAAATATTTAATTTGTCCACCACTGCATGCTGTGTCACCTTGTAAAGCCCCGAGCATAAAGCAGAGTTTTATTTATTTATTTATTTGTTTGTTTATTTGTTTATTTATTTATTTTCAAATTACTGCGCAGAATTCTCTCGATGTAGCTTGTTTGTGTTGTGTATTAATTCGTCCCTTTAGTGCATTCCTGCTCCACTTGGAATAATTTGAGAAATCGTTCAGGTTTATTATTACATTAAATATGAAAAATCTTCAAAAACAGAATGACAGTAAAAACCTCCAGTTATTTATTTGTATTATTGTAAAATACATTGAGAAATTTGAGAACGAAATAGATAGATAGATAGATAGATAGATAGATAGATAGATAGATAGATAGATAGATAGATAGATAGATAGATAGATAGACATAGACAGCAGATAGAAAGACAGACTAGATATAGATAGATAGATAGATAGATAGATAGATAGATAGATAGATAGATAGATAGATAGATAGATAGATAGATAGATAGATAGATAGATAGATAGATAGATAGATAGATAGATAGATAGACATGCAGGCAGGCAGACAGACAGACCAATAGACAGACCGATAGATAGATAGATAGATAGATAGATAGATAGACATGCAGGCAGGCAGACAGACAGACCAATAGACAGACCGATAGATAGATAGATAGATAGATAGATAGATAGATAGATAGATAGATAGATAGATAGATAGATAGATAGATAGATAGATAGATAGATAGACGCGACTGCAGAGCTTCCAGACACGATGTGTAAAAGGTTTCGGGTCCAAAGCTTTTACACGGATATTAAAAGTAAAAAGAAAGTATCGTGTCATAAGGTCCGGTCACACACACACACACACACACACACACACACACACACACACACACACACACACACACACACACACACACTGACATCCCGGAGCAGGATCGACGCAGGAAACATTTCACTCAAAATCAAGCCATCAGACGTCGTGGAAGCGGAACAAACGCCAAGCGCTCGACAGAAACGCACACATAATGTGAATGAAAGTGAAAATAAATGTGAGATATATTTATCATAAGACGGTCACTTTTATATGGAAGCGTCTGAAAATATGGCAAGTTCTTTCTGCCATTTCCATTTTCTTCTCCTCTCTCTCTCTCTCTCTCTCTCTCTCTCTCTCTCTCTCTCTCTCTCTCTCTCTCTCTCTGCACACAAAGAAAGGGATAATGAAATAGATTTAGGGATCTCTGGCACTGGAGACTGGAGGAATTTGATTTTCGCCCCAACTCTGATTGGCCGATTCTCGTCGTTGTACTCGCAGCCTAGCCACATGGCGTACACACTTCCCTGGATGGTCCTCGGTACGTGAACACTTTCAGCACAAGGCCGTATTGAGCAGTCGTCGTACTGGAGTGGTGTAATCTCCAATCGCCAATCGCCCGAGTCAAATCCAGCCGTCCCTGATTGAGGTGGGGTGCAGGGGATTTTCAGACGGGTCCGGGTGGTGTTAGGGGCTTCTCTGAAAGGAGAGGATGAACACGAGCAAAGCCGCTCATCTGCTTCCTGATTGGAAGAGGATCGCTGCCTGTTGTGATGGAGAGATCAGGGTAAAATAAGATCAGGATCAAAACAGTCGAGAGGCGTCCGACGTCGGTGTCCGACTTCTGATTAAAGGATGAGCACCCGGAGATTTATCGCCAATGATCTTCCCAACGCGGGGTGCGGTGGCTTAGCGGTTAGCACGTTCGCCTCACAAGGGTCGGGGGTTCGATTCCCACCGGCTGCCATTCTATATAATAGATATTAATCTCTTGTCCATATGTTTTAAGCATTTTAAATTATCACCCAAATACTGTATATTACATTTAATCTTTTAATAATGAGATACAGGTTTGTGTATGTGTGTGTGTGTGTGTGTGTGTGTGTGTGTGTGTGTGTGTGTGTGTGTGTGTGTGTGCCACATTAGTTGTATCTTTATCAGTGCATATTTATTGACATCCAGCTTTCAGTTGGTTTGAAATATATCAAACTTATAAAAAATATTAAATATGCATAAATATGAACATTCTTTGCAAAAAAATATATACAAAATATTTATAAAAAAATGGTACATTTATCCACAACAGCTCCACCAAAATTAGTTAGTTTTAATCACTATATATATATATATATATATATATATATATATATATATATATATATATATATATATATATATATATATATATATATATACTGTATTTTATATTTTTTTTTAATCCATCGCTAAGTCTCAAAATCCGTTCTATAAAGTGTCCGTGTAGAAAACACACAGCAAAAGTTGCGTCATTATTGCGTTTTTTATGCTCGGTGTGTTGAGTTTGTTTGCACTAATAATAATCATACTTTTGCACGTTTGTTATAAAGCAAGCATTTTTGTACACTTGTAAACATTAAGGATTAATTTAAGGTACATTTGTGATGAATAAAACACATGTGCGATTAACTTGCAATTAATCGTAAGATGACTAATGACTAAATTAAGTAACTGTAATTTAATTACATGTTTATTTTTACAGTAACTGTAACGGATTACTGTTACTTTTATTTTGTAATTAAATTACATAATGACGATTACATGTATAACTAGATACTCTATATATATATATATATATATATATATATATATATATATTCATTCATTTATTCATCTTCTAGCGCTTTATATCCGAATCTTCCCTCGGGTCACGGGGAGTCTGTGTCTATCTCAGGCGTCTATGGGCATTAATGCAGGATACACCCTGGATGGAATGCCAACCCATCGCAGGATACACTACACACACACACACACACACACACACACACACACACTCACATTCATACACTAGGGACAATTTTCCAAGGTGCCAATCAACCTACCGTGCATGTTTTTTGGACCGGGGGAGGAAACCGGAGAACCCGGAGAAAAACCCCCTGAGGCACGGGGAGAACATGCACAAACTCCACACACACACATGGCCGAGACGGGAATCGAACCCGGACCCTGGGTTGTGGATATATATATATATATATATATATATATATATATATATATATATATATATATATATATATATATATATATCGAGCTCCAAAGAGTTTCAAAGACTGTTCATATTTAAATGTTCTTCTTTGTCCGACTTTATGTCCGAAGCCATTTAGCGACGTATGGAGACCTTGAGGACACTCTGTGTATGAATTATATGGTGGAAATGGGCGACAAAAACACAACTCATTACTAAATCAACATTGAAATTCAAGGTCAGATGGCCTCGTGTGTGTAACGGCTGAATAATTGATGAAATGCTGGCTTGAATCCAAACTCATTTTGCAGTGTGACATTAAAGTAAATAACTCATTTACAAAACATGAATACTTCACACACACACACACACACACACACACACACACACACACATAATATCAGATAGAATCGATGACAATTCCTGTTGCTGGAGTGCATGGTGCTTTCTATTATTCATCCCTCGTATATTTCTCGCAACAAGGACATATACAAGTCATCCATATTTCTTGTAGGGTTTGAGGTGGATTCTTGTGGCTTTGCCTCAGATGCACTTTGAGCACATTTTTTTTTTACACCTTTTCTGTAAATATTACTAAAAAAAGCTGGTAAAACGTGTTAATTCATCGTCACACCCTCTTTAATTTGCTTCATTTAGTGCATTTACAACTGAGGGATAAGGAACTGGCTTAAGGTCCCTCTAGTGGCAACTCAGTGCCGGTGCTGGGATTTGAACCTGAGATCTACTGGTCCAGAAGCCAATGCCTTAATTTGGCTCTTGTGTTTACATCCATAGTACCTCACAACATTATGATCATCGATGCAAACTTAATATTATCATTGCTATCCTGCTGTACATTTCATGTTTTGGTGATCGTTCATCATATATGTTGTGCTCATATTAAGTGACAGGAACAAAAGGAAAATGCATGGGCTACGGTGGTTTAGTGGTTAACACGTTCGCCTCACACCGACAGGGTCCGGGTTCGATTCCCGTCTCGGCCATGTGTGTGGATTTTGTTCTTCCCGTGCCTCAGGGGGTTTTTCTCCGGGTTCTCCGGTTTCCTCCCTCGGTCCAAAAAACATGCACGGTAGGTTGATTGGCAGCTTGGAAAATTGTCCCTAGTGTATGAATGTGTGTGTGTGTGTGTGATGGGTTGGCATTCCATCCAGGGTGTATCCTGCCTTAATGCCCATAGACGCCTGAGATAGACACAGGCTCCCCGTGACCCGAGGGAAGATCGGATAAAGCGCTAGAAGATGAATGAATGAATAAAAGGAAAATGCATTGTGAAGGTCGTGGCAGAAAAACCTCGTGCTGACACTCATTTACACTCGGGAGAAATTTACAATTGTATTATTAACGCCCGGCTTGTTTACTGACGGAGAAAAAAAACGTAACCCCTACAACACGACTGTCACAGATTTGACACATCTCAGCGAGGGAAGGTGGAATATTAGCCAGCCAGAGAATCACGTCGACACCTGACAACGCAGCATTTATTCCAGTTCAAGTTCAAGAAAAAAACGTACCTGAATGTCACTCACACTTGAAGGAACATCGGTGCCAGATGGTAGCGGTGCCATAAACACCATGCTGTGGTGACACGCTGTGCAGGCACAGCTATATATTGTGGTCCTGGAAGTGAAGACAGTCAAGCGTGAACACTGGAGAACCCGTAGGGATTCGCTTTGCTCAGGTTCCCCAGTGTTTTCTTCTTCTTCATGCTTAACCAGCCACTGCACAACTCATACATGCATACACACACACACACACACACACACACACACACACATATATATATATATATATATATATATATATATATATATATATATATATATATATATATATGTAGCATGTTCGCCTCACACCTCCAGGGTCCGGGTTCGATTCCCTTCTTGGCCATGTGTGTGTCCTGGTTTCTCCTGGTTCTCCGGGTTTTCCGGTTTTTCCCTCCCCCGGTCCAAAAACATGCACGGTAGGTTGATTGGCACCTTGGAAAATTGTCCCTAGTGTGTGAATGTGTGTGTGTGTGTGTGTGCCCTGCGATGGGTTGGCATTCCATCCAGGGTGTATCCTGCCTTAATGCCCATAGACGCCTGAGATAGGCAACAGACTCCCCGTGACCCGAGGGAAGATCGGATAAAGCGGTAGAAGATGAATGAATGAATATGAATGTATATATATATATATATATATATATATATAATATATATATATATATATATATATATATATATATATATATATATAGATATATATTATATAATACACTATGTTGTTTACACACTTTACCCTCAAAACAGCAGTAATTCTTCTATGTACACTTACACACAGTGTTTATGAAGGAACTCGGCTGGTTGTTTGTTCCATCTTGGAGAAGTAAACACAGATCTTCTGTGGATGGAGACGTTCTCACATCCTTCTGTCTCTTCATGGAAATCACACACACACTCCATGATGTAGAGATCAGGACTCTGTGTGTGTGTGTGTGTGTGTGTGTGTGTGTGTGTTCTGTGTGTGTCTAAAGTGTGTTTCTTGTGTACTGTTGTCTGGTGTGTTCTACTTCTTCTAAACGGAGTAACAAAAATATTGATTTCTTTTACATTTTTTCTTTTGTTTGTTCACTTTGCATTTTGTAAATTGACTATTGACTATTTACTATTTATTTTTCTGAAAGCGTTCTTCGTTCACAGCATTTTTTCACACCTGCCTAAAACTTTTATACATTCATTCATTCATTCATTTTCTAAAGTTCTCCCCACTACCGCTTTTATCCGATCTTCCCTCGGGTCACGGGGAGTCTGTGTCTATCTCAGGCGTCTATGGGCATTAAGGCAGGATACACCCTGGATGGAATGCCGACCCATCACAGTACACACACACACACACACACACATTCACACACATTCACACACACATTCATACACTAGGGATAATTTTCCAAGGTGCCAATATCAACCTACCGTGCATGTTTTTGGACTGGGGAGGAAACCGGAGAACCCGGAGAAAAAAAAACCCCCTGATGGCACGGGGAGAACATGCACAAACTCCACACACACATGGCCGAGACGGGAATCGAACCCGGATCCCTTGGCGGTGTAAAGGCGAACGTGCTGACCACTACGCCACCGTTGCCGGCCATATCTTTATACAGTATATATATATATATATATATATATGCAATAGATCCAGGTGAGTTTGACAGGAACGAGCGAGCACTCCATCCAGCAGATGTAAACTATCATCAAAATAACAATGACTTCAGTTCAGTTCAGATGAATGTAAAACTAAGAAGCATTCTATTAAATAATGCAACACGAGATTAGTGTCTGGCCGCCGTCATGCAGTTCAAGAAAGTGGAAGCAATTGCAAAACAGTAGGACATTTCTTTTCTTAAATAAGATTCAAATCGATAAGTGACAAAACACTAGAAATAAAAAAAATAATAAATGAGTAGAGGCAAGGGCAACCGGGTGGGGGAATGAGAGGGAGAGAGGTGGGGGGGAGGGGTGTACATGGAAACATCTAGAAAGACAAATAAAGGACATATATAAAGTGCTAAAAACATAAGAGAGCATTGTTTATCATTGTGATACCACATGGCGTTTGAGAGAATGCAGTGTCATCATGATCATTTCCTATTCCAAATTTACTTCACACACATTGTAATGATCGATTCCAATACTGGGATTTATGACCTCGTTAACCTGCAGCCACTTGATCCGGATGCTAGATTTGATACAATTCCTGAGATCTGAAACCCAGTGTACATCTGGTGGACAAACAAATATGATCCATAGGGCTTCCAATCTCAAAACCTATAGGATTTAAAGGATCTGCTTCTAAAATATCAAAGCCAGATACGACATATATATATATATATATATATATATATATATATAGATATATATATATATATATATCGGGGAATATGGGGGGCACAGTGGTTTGGTGATTAGCCCATTAGCCTCACACCTTGGGTCGGGTTCGATTCCCGTCTCGGCCACTTGTGTGTGTAAGTTTGCATGTTCTTCCTATGTTTTTTCCTCCCCAGGGTTCTCCTGTTTCCTCTCCTCCCAGTCCAAAAACATGCACGTAGTTTGATTGGCACCTTGGAAAATGATGTGCACCCCTGTGTGTGTGTGTGTGTGTGTGTGTGTGTGTGTGTGTGTGTGTGTGTGGTGTGTGGTGTGGTGTGGGTGATGGGTGGCATTCCATCCAGGGTGTATCCTGCCTTAATGCCCATAGACGCCTGAGATAGACACAGGCTCCCCGTGACCCGAGGGAAGATCGGATAAAGCGATAGAAGATGGATGAATGAAAGAATAAATATATATAATATATATATATATATATATATATATATATATATATATATATATATATATATATATATATATATCTATATATCGCATTTTTAATATTCTGATAATTTTTAAAAAGGTTCACCATTGAATAAGTGACTATGAATTCTTATTATTATATTATTATTATTATTAGTTATTATTATTATTATTATTATTATTATTATTATTATTATTATTATTATTATTATTATTATTATTAATATAATAATAATAGGATGAAAGTTCTTTCATACCGTTCTTTGCTCTATTCTTTTTTTTTTCTTATGAAACAGATATTACAAAAGCTTTTAAGCCTTGAATAAAAATCTGATTACAAAATAGGAATACGGTACAATGGGTAATTGCTCATTTGTAGGGAATTTTAGTAAGCGTGTTTTACCGATTCAAATCTACATAATGTGCTTCTAAATGCTGGATTATTCTGTTAAAAAAAAAAAGCCTTTCAACATGCCATAAGAAAGAAGGATACAATCAGAAGATGAATGCGTATATTATATCTAACACTTTACATTGAATTACAACAAGAGATGATACTTTGCACACATTTGACAATATGAAAGAAATCAGTGTTTTTACATATTTATGTTTGGTGTTTTACGTACAATAGGACGCAACAATGAGAGTCATGTAATAAGGTGCCGGGGCGTTTATTTCTTAGCATATGAACTGCCTGAAAATTCGATGCATAATAATGTACGTGTATAATGTAAAAAAATGTATAATATAAACAATGTATAGTATAAAAAATTGTGACGATAGTATTTTGCTAAAAATCATAATTATTTTACATTAAGGTACTTTTCAAACTTTTACAATTTTCTAAATATTTACATTTACCTAGTTAATGATTTAATCTGTTAATGTATGGATAAATAAATGCAATAAAATCAAAAACAAAATAAATAAAAAACATGGCACTTAAGAATCACACACACACACACACACACACACATATATATATATATATATCTATATATCTCTATATATATATATATATATATATTATATATATATATATATTATATATATATATTTTTTTTTTTTTTTTTTTTTTTTTTTTTTTTTTTTTGTACATTTGCAGCATTTGGCATACGCCCTTATCCTTACAACTGAGCGAATTGACGGATTAAGGGCCTTGCTCAAGGGCCCACTAGTGGCAGCTTGATGGTGGTGGGGGTTTTGAACCCATGATCTTCCTGGTCCAGAGTCCAACACCTTAACCACTGGGCTACCACCTCCCATATATATATATATATATATATATATATATATATATATATATATATATATATATATATATCTATATATATATATATATAATAATATAATATCAAATAAATAATCAATAATCAATTGTTAATTAGTACTAATATGATAATGTATGAAATGTATAGAATTAAAAATATATACATGTATGAATGTACGTGTATTTTAGAAATACGTATTTACATTTACCTACTTACTGATTTCACGTATTAACGCATGAAATGAAACATGTCCGTTGCAATATAAAACAAACAAACAAACAAACAAATAAGTAAATCGGACATTTAAGGATTTATATCACATTGTCTTTTTAAACCATATCCACTCTGAACGACGGGTAGAAAAGCCCAAAGTGTGTTTTTTCCAAAGAAATCGAAATTTGTATGTAGCGCACAGGAAGTATTAAAATTTAATTATAGGAAAGTCATCTTTTAGCTGTGAATCCCAAACGTTTGGGTGTGAAAAAACGGGTTAAAGTAAGACTAAAATAAAATAATAATTAAATAAATAAATGACGTACCCGCTCTTCATGTTCTGGTTTCGCATGTAAAGCGTTAATTGTGCATTAAATACATTGCACTGTGACTCTTTTACTTTTATACCTCAGTGGCATTGATGTGTGTTTGCACAGCACGGAAGTTGGAGCTCATTAGCGATGCCTTTCCTCCGATCCCACTCGCTGCTTTACTGGACATAAATGTCCTGCAGGTGTGGCAGATGTTCACCAGTGGTCTGCTCAGTCGATTGCTCCAGCATCCCCCCCCCCCCCCCCTTTTTTTTTTTTCCAGCTCTGGACTGGCGTTGATGTTGCCTTTCAGGAGGCTTTTCAATAGTGAAGGCTGTCAGATCTTCCTCAGTCTGCAGAGATAACGAAGGTGGTGCTGCATCGGCTGTCTTGGTGTGTGTGTGTGTGTGTGTGTGTGTGCACACTGAGTGTGCACACTGCAAGATCTGAACTCTGAGATATATGAAGTGTATGGAGTTTGTGGAGTTTCACCACAGGGGGGTTCGCCTTAATTTCCCAGTGTGTTATACCTCCAGCTGCGCTCCTTTCCAAATCATCCAGACACCATTAAAATAAAGGGTTGTTTTTTTCCAGGACGCTACTTTTTCTAAATAGACAGTTTAGAAAATTTTGAAACGTTCAGTGCATCCACTCAAATTTCCCCCCAATGACGCCCCCTAGCTGCGCATTCACAAAAGGTACGATCCCCTCACTATATTACCGTATGGAACCTTACGCAAGCGCATCGCATTCCCAAATCCGTATTACTGCAATAAAGCGCATTTTTACTGAACGCAATAAAGCGCTTCCGTATAACCTAAACACCGTATCACCAGTTTATATGGAAAAGCAACCGGAACACAATTCTTAAAGGAGCCACGTCCCATATTTTACACTTCAAACCAACACTAAACAAATAACATTATAATTAAAACAAGAAATTACTATAAAAGAATCATTCATTCATTCATTCAATTCTTCTAACTACCGCTTTATCCGATCTTCCCTCGGGTCACGGGGAGTCTGTGCTGCTGTGCCTATCTCAGGCGTCTATTAAGGGCATTAAGGAAGGATACACCCTGGATGGATAACACCAGGATACACCCTCGCAGGGCACACACACACATTCATAACACACATCAGGCATACACACACAATTTTCATTCATACACACATTCATTCACTAGTTTTTGGACCAAGGTGCCAATCAACCTAACCGTGCATGATGTTTTTGGACCGGGGGAGGAAACCGGAGAACCCGGAGAAAACCCCCTGAAAACCCCGGAGAAAAACCCCCTGAGACACGGGGAGAACATGCACAAACTCCACACACACATGGCCGAGACGAACCCGGATCCTCGAACCCGGATCCTGGGAACGGTGTGAGGACCAAGGAACGTGCGGTGTGAACCACTAAACGTGCTAACCACCAGCCAAACCGTGCTCCTAAAAATCATTTCATTTCCAGAGTAAAATAAATATTAAATAATCAATCGTTTTGTCTATCTTTTTCTAAATAGACCATTTCTAAATGACGGAATATATCATGCCAATAATGTCACACATTATTGTATATTCTGGAAACGTAAATAGCAGAAAATAAACATTGCTTATGATCTGGAAATTCAGGATCCATCTGGGAAGCCTTCATGCGATGATCATAAATGTTTGTTTGAAGGATATCCAATACTAGGCCATGCGAAAAAAAAAAAAAACAAAATAAATAAATAAATAAATAAATAAATAAATGCATTCCTGATCATTCCAAGTGCATTTGGAAGTGCATGCAATTAAATTCCCGGCTGCTCATTCATCGCAGACAAAACCTGGCACTGTTGCGCGTGCTGTATAGAATAGTGCGATTTTACGTTATATTATGTTATTGGGTATTAAAGTAATCAGGTTTTGGTGTAATGGGCCATTGTGGATGCAAAAGGCAGAAAATGTGATTATTTTAGCGGCGTAACGACTCGGCTCTCTACAAATATTGAAATGAATAAAGCCAGATGAACAGATGTTGGTGAATATTGAACACTTCTGCTGCGTTAATGAGAATTCGGATTTTCATAAAAACCCTGCTGTTCGCGTACGAACCGCCACCGTAAGACATACATCTACTTAAACGTGACCGTCGGGGAAGATTATTATTTGTCGATTTGTCCTGCGAAGCTTTTGCGAGAAACTTTTTTCTTTCCCCCTTTACTTTATTTATTGATTAACTATAATGAAATAAATGTTTTTTTGTTTTTTTTTTTTTTTTTTTTTTCTTTAATATAATGTAATATAAGACTAGAGTAGGGGGCACGGTGGCGTAGTGGTTAGTACGTTCGCCTCACACACCGCCAGGGTCCGGGTTCGATGATTCCCGTCTCGGCCATGTGTGTGTGGAGTTTGTGCATGTTCTCCCCGTGTCTCAGTGGGTTTTTCTCCGGGTTCTCCGGTTTCCTCCTCCGGTCCTCCTCCTCTGGTCCAAAAACATGCACGGTAGGTTGATTGGCACCTTGGAAAATTGTCCCTAGTGTATGAATGTGTGTGTGTGTGTGTGTGTGTGTGTGATGATGGTTGGCATTCCATCCAGGGTGTATCCTGCCTTAATGTCCATAGACGCCTGAGATAGACACAGACTCCCCGTGACCCGAGGAAAGATCGGATAAAGCGGTAGAAGATGAATGAATAAGAGTAGAGTATTAAATATGGTATAGGCTTTATAAGCGTGATTTTCTCCATGCTGTGGCCCGCTGTCGCATAATTATCCGAGTAGAAATTACATGACAGGTTTTTTGTTGTTGTTTTCAGCGTCGCCGCTTCTGTGTATACCGACTGACACTTTTTTGATGGCATATGACAAAACAGGCTGTGGGATGGAGCTAATATCCTCCAACACTTGCTGTAATTAAAGGAACAGAATCTTGTCCTTTCTTTCCCCTTTCACGCCTCGCATTCACATGAGATAAAATTACGCTTTATTGCGTAATACGGATTTGGGAAATAAATAAATAAAGGTTCAGTGCATCCACTCACGCTTCCTAAATTCCCCCCAATTACGCCCCCTAGCTGCGCATTCACAACAGGTACGATCTCCTCACTATATTAGCGTATATTACCGTATGGAACCTTACGCAAGCGCATCGCATTCCCAAATCCGTATTACTGCAATAAAGTGCATTTTTACTGAACGCAATAAAGCGCTTCCGTATAACCTAAACACCGTATCACCAGTTTATATGGAAAAGCAACCGGAACACAATTCTTAAAGGAGCCACGTCCCATATTTTACACTTCAAACCAACACTAAACAAATAACATTGTCATTAACAAGAAATTCATATTAAATTTTTAAAATAACAAAAAAAATCAATTTCCAAAAAATTAGACTTTTTAGAGTAAAATAAATATTAAATAATCAGTCATTTTATTCACTGGAGAGATTTTGAAAGAAATGTATATAATTATAACATCTGTTACTGTTAGTTGTTTGTTATTACAATATTAGAAACATGAGAATGAATAATTGAAATACATTGAAAATAATCAGAAGGCACGGTGGTTTAGTGGTTAGCACGTTCGCCTCACACCGCCAGGGTCCGGGTTCGATTCCCGTCTCGGCCATGTGTGTGTGTGGAGTTTGTCCATGTTCTCCCCGTGTCTCAGGGGGTTTTTCTCCGGGTTCTCCGGTTTCCTCCCCCGGTCCAAAAACATGTACGGTAGGTTGATTGGCACCTTGGAAAATTGTCCCTAGTGTATGAAATTGTGTGTGAGTGTGTGTGTGTGTGATGGGTTCGCATTCCATCCAGGAATGTATCCTGCCTTAATGCCCATAGACGCCTGAGATAGACACAGACTCCCCGTGACCCGAGGGAAGATCGGATAAAGCGGTAGAAGATGAATGAATGAATGAATGAATGTACACATTTGAATGTGAGCCTTGAGTTTGACACGTGACTTAAAACAACAAGTGTTTTGGTGTTTACATGCTAACAGGTCATTGGTGGGAGGAGCTAACTTACTTTCTTAATAGCTTACTTTCTTTAAGAAATGAAATAAAATAGATCTGTTTATTTGTCCCTAAGACAGAGTGATTGTGTGATCGTGGGATGCCATCTGCCGTGTATTGTTTTTATTGTTTTTTATTGTTGATTTTGTTATTTTATTGTTCTTATTCTTGTTTTTATTTATTTTTTATTTTTTTCTTGTTATTTTTTTTTATTTTGATAGTTAAAAAAAAAAAAAAAGAAAAAAAAAAAAATAAAAATATTGACCTCTTGAGAGAATCTGCACTATTACATTGTTTGTTTATTTTTTTTTTTGCACACTATACTTTTTATATATTTATTTACTAGATTCTGATTGGCTGGACGGTGCGAGTGAGTTCGAATTCCGCAGCTAATGAATCTTAATGAACGCACTGCCTTATAAACGATGATAAGATCATTGAAATCAGATGATCTTTTTTTTTTTTATAAGCGGTCAAACAAATAATACTAACATTAAAAACAAATCGATTTTATAACCTATAGAACGCTGCATTGGGGATGTTAAAAATGGTATACAAAAAAACATGAATGAATGAATTATGATCATATAATTGATTATGTGTTGATTTGTGTGAGGAAAAACTAAGGAATCAATATTACACTACCACTTTACAGAATAAACAACGCTGGACGTTGGCATTAAATAAAAGTCAATAGTTGTTTATATAAAAGTTTATAGTTTAAATAAAAGTGTTGGGAACGTTACTTTGGAAATGTAATTATAGATTATAAATGACGTTTGTCATTTATACGAATTAGTGTAAATTTTCAATGACGTTATAAAAGTAAAGTAGCCCATTACTTTTGATTCCTTTCATTTGTCCATTAGGTGGCGCTCGGAAAAAGAGGGATATATTGTCGCATCTGGGCTGCTTCCGAGTCAGTTTTTTGTCAACTTTAATAACAGTAAGTAACAGTAATTTAATTATTCGAGGGAGGGGCTGTAGCTCAGTAGGTCTAAGGCGCTGGGCTGCTGATTGGAAGATGGCGAGCCAAGCTGCCGCCCTTGGGTCCTTGAGCAAGACCCTTTGTGCTCCAGGGGGCACCGTATCATGGCTGACCCTGCGCTCTGACCCCAGCTACCAACATCAAGCTGGGATATTCACTGCGCTGTAATGTATATGTGACCAATAAAGGATATTATATATATATTTTTTGCAGTAACTGTAACAGACTACTTTCATTCATTCATTCATCTTCTACCGCTTTATCCGATCTTCTCGGGTCACAGGGAGCCTGTGTCTATCTCAGGCGTCTATGGGTATTAAGGCAGGATACACCCTGGACGGAATGCCAACCCATCGCAGGGCACACACACACACACACACACACACATTCATACACTAGGGACAATTTTCCAAGGTGCCAATCAACCTACCGTGCATGTTTTTTGGACCGGGGGGAGGAAACCGGAGAACCCGGAGAAAAACCCCCTGAGGCACGGGGAGAACATGCACAAACTCCACACACACATGGCCGAGACGGGAATCGAACCCGGATCCTGGCGGTGTGAGGCGAACGTGCTAACCACTAAGCCACCGTGCCCCCGTAACAGACTACTTTTATTTTGTAATTAAATTACGTTACATGTAACTAGTTACTCCGCAAAACTGGTCACATATGCATTGCCCGAAGAGAAGAAATCAGGAGAAGTTCGTTTTTAGGGCAGTTTTGCGACGAATAAGCGATAGGTGAGAAAAAATCACCTTTGTCAAGGGACTTTTTTCCATACAAGCATATCATCAAGAAAAAAGCTGTACAGAGCACAAGGTCTCCAGACACCTGGAATTCATACGGACGTGCTAATTTTGGCCGGAGAGTCGTGTGAATATCGCCTGCAGTCGCTGGTCTTATCGCAGCTCCTTTTCTCCACGAGCCTGATTATCTGAGGACGAATGAATAGATTGAATATCGCATTCGCAATATATTACGTGCGAGACCGTTTTTGTTAAGTAACGCCATTTCGGCCCACCAGCCGACGACTCCTGTGCCCAAATTACCCACGTCATCTTTTCTTTTCTTTTTTTTTATTATTATTATCTGAGAAGAATGCTCACAGACTTTTTTTTTCTCTCCCTCCTTCCTAAATGACCCATATAATAATGTTAGTAGAGTTTCGAATCTCCCAACTAAATGTCTTTATTATTACCTGCGACGGTGTATATAATTAATAGCTTACGCGACGTGACCTTCCGGGACCCCTCAGATGTGTAATAAAAGCAAAGCCTGTAGGGACAGTCGGATGTAAAATGTTCACAGGGGATTAAATGAGCTGTGATGTTCTGTATGATGGCTAATGAGGTTGACCCAGGAGTCCTTGGGAGGCAAAGAGAAGGCAATGGGAAAAAAAAGAAAAGAAATGATTAATAGCACGTTCCGTATCTTTCTAACCGTCACCTTTCTGCTGAAATATCTGTAATTATTTTTTATACTCTACTTTTTTTTTTTTTTTTTTTTTTTCTTTGGGGGGGGGGGGGGGGTCATGTTGAATAGTCGCCATGGTAACACTTTTGGTCAGTTCATACAACATTCAGGAGCACGGTGTCATTGTAATGCAGGAGGATTTTTCTGGAGGTGAAACATCGACTTTGACTGTTTGAAAAAAAAATGAAAAAAAAAGATCGAAAAGGGTTTTTTTTGGTTTTTTTTTTGGAGAATAAATGACAATCTTTCTGTGTTTTTTTGTCTTTTGTCCATGCTGTATCTTTGTTTGGCACTTTATAAAGAATTAACCGTATGTGTATATATATATAGTATATATATATATATATATATATATATATATATATATATATATAATATATCTATATAATAAAAATTAGATATAGTCATTTTAACATAAATAAAATTAAATTATCAGATTAAGATTAATAATATAATAATAATAATGGTAAATAAAGCTAATAATATAAATTATAATGATTTAAAATATAAGTAATAATTAATAATAATAATAATAAAATAACGTATAATGTTAATATGATAATATATAACAAATAAAGTAAATTATATAAAGTAAATTAAAGAGACTTTATTGTCTCTTTATTGTAGTGATATAAGAATTTAATATTAAGATTTGTTTGATACCAGCAGAAGCATATGAAACATATGAATAGATATATATATATATATATATATATATATATATATATATATATATATATATATATATATATATATATATATATAAATACAGTGCAAATAGTACTAGTATATACTAGTCATAATGATAATATGATAATATATAATAATGCTAATGCTAAATCTAATAATAATAATTATTAGTATAATAATGTGCATTAGCAGTACAATGCATGAACGGATATAATTGCTAAGCGTCTAAAAGAAATGTATTAAAAATTCCCTCATGCATTAATAATAACTACGACATGCTAATTTCCGGACGTTCTAACAGGAATGAAATGCTTTAAGATCTGGGGTGATCAGATCCCATGTAGTCTGCTGCGACTCGCAAATCGTGCGTGGCACACATATAGCAAACGCGCTGGCATGCTGCAGGACTATGTGCCACTTTGAGACGCCATGGAGGATGTCACATTTGCAGAGAGAAATGTGATTACGCTTTTGGCCGTGCCAGCTGGTGACACCTTTTGGCAGAGAGAGAGCTGGGAGTCGTCATTTTACAGCGCTTGTGTTGGCATTGTGGAGCAGCTATTGTGTGTGTGTGTGTGTGTGTGTGTGTGTGTGTGTGTGTGTGTGTGTGTGTGTGTGGGGTGCAGAAGAAGAATCAATTAAATTTCATATAATGCATTCATATATATATATATATATTATATATATATATATATATATATATATATATATATATATATATATATATATATATATATAGAGAATGGGGGCACGGTGGCGTAGTGGTTAGCACGTTCGCCTCACACCTCCACAGGGTCCGGGTTCGATTCCCGTCTCAGTCCATGTGTGTGTGTGGAGTTTGTGCATGTTCTCCCCCCCGTGCCTCAGGGGTTTTTTCTCCGGGTTCTCCGGTTTCCTCCCCGGTCCAAAAACATGCACGGTAGGTTGGTTGGCACCTTGGAAAATTGTCCCTAGTGTGTGAATGTGTGTGTGAATGTGAGTATGTGTGTGTGTGTGTGTGCCCTGCGATGGGTTGGCATTCCATCCAGGGTGTATCCTGCCTTAATGCCCATAGAAGCCTGAGATAGGCACAGGCTCCCCGTGGCCCGAGGGAAGATCGGATAAAGCGGTAGAAAATGAATGAATGAATGAATGAATATATATATAGTGAAAGTGTAAGAATCAATTAATGCATTCATATATATATATATATATAGGTATATATATATATATATATATATATATATAGATATAATATATAATATACTGAGTAATGTAATGCTGATTACGTTTTGGTTACGTTTTTGATTGACTTCATTTGTCCACTAGGTGGCACTTTAAGTAAACATTCTATGTTCCAAACCCTCATGCCGTAGCCTAAAGCACTGCTGAGGGGTTTGCGTGAAATTGTGCAGATCTTTTTAACATTTACAAAAATAACCATAATAAAATTACACATTTTTTTCTAAGTAACTGTAACGAATTACTGTTACATTTATTTTGTAATGAAAGTACGTAACGCCGCTACATGCAACACTGTATACTTATAGCGCATTTAACGTTGTACATTGTCTCAAAGCGCCTTTAACATGGTTATAATATCGTCGTCGTCTAGATGTGACCGAAATCTTCGTTACAGTGCATTTTTGTTTGCCTATTTACAAACAAATAAAAAAATAATTAATTAAGTGCGTTTTTGCTTTCAAGCAGATACTATAATTAGCACCTCCACTATGATCTATGGTACGTGTCAAATATGCATCATCAGGCATTGGAGGAACAGGTACATTAAATCGGGGGTGCTCATCGGGGGTTCAATGCAACTTTGTGGTCCTGATCCACTGTAGTACATATTAATTAGTGTAAAAATCCTCAAAGCTTCCCGTGTCGCTCTGTAATCTCATAGATCCTCTGGTCGTTGATGCAAAACCGGCCGCAGGTGTTTTCCTCCAAACAAAGAGAATTCCATCCACACCATCCACATCAGGAGCAGACAGAGAGAGACACCAACAGAGAGAGAGAGAGAGAGAGAGAGAGAGAGAGAGAGAGAGAGAGAGACTAGTCTCAAACCATTCATTGACCGGAAATTCAAAATATCAGCTTTCACATTTCAAGTTTATTTATTTATTTATTATTATTAAGCTATTTACAGCAGTATAAAGAGCGTACCGCACATCAAACGTCACTTACGTCAGGCTTACGGCGTCTACAAATGATATTTCATTCAACCGGTGCTTTTCGGACTACGCTGTTAAAGACAGAAAATAAATAAATAAATAGATAGATAGATAGATAGATAGATAGATAGATAGATAGATAGATAGATAGATAGATAGAATACATACATACATATATCATTGGCGCAAATGCACGAAGTGATAAACGTGTCGATCAAAATTTGAGGCCATATTAATTGCTACAGTGCACTCATGTGGACAAGCTGGTGAATCAGAGAAGCCTCTTGCAGTTCTGCACTTGGAACCAGGCAGCTGCTGATACCTGCTTATAACTCCTGCCTCTATTCAGCAAAAAACCTATATATATATATATATATATATATATATATATATATATATATATATATATATATATATATAATATATATATAATTTTTAAAGATGATTATTACATGTGTATAATCAGTATAATATGGAACACGGTGTATTTTGATCTTATAATGGGAATTTACCATTATTCGTTCATTCATTCATTCATTCATTCATTCATTCATCTTCTAGCGCTTTATCCGATCTTCCCTCGGGTCACGGGGAGTCTGTGTCTATCTCAGGTGTCTATGGGCATTAAGGCAGGATACACCCTGGATGGAATGCCAACCCATCGCAGAGCACACACACACACACACACACACACACACACAACCACATTCATACACTAGGGACAATTTTCCAAGGTGCCAATCAACCTACCGTGCATGTTTTTGGACCGGGGGAGGAAACCGGAGAACCCGGAGGGTGAAAAAAACCCCCTGAGGCACGGGGAGAACATGCACAAACTCCACACACACATGGCCGAGACGGGAATCGAACCCGGACCCTGGCGGTGTGAGGCGAACGTGCTAACCACTAAACCACCGTTCCCCTTAAATTTACAATTATTTAAAGAAAAAACGTTATTTTCCCCTTCTTTAGCTGTCAGTGACCCACACGTTGAACTGCCACATTCAACCCTGGCCTCAGTAAAGTCCGAAAACAAGTCTGGATCAACCTCCGTCTGCTGGCGTGCAGCTTTCTCAACTATCAGAGTGGGATTGAATTGCAAAGCGAAACCTGCAGCAGTGAGCGTGCTCTCTAACCCGGCACTAGTCACCACGGAATTCACATTGCCATGGTGCAGGGATTGTTTTTTTTTTTTTAAAGCTTGATTTAGACATAAATGCCAGTGAAAAAAATAAATGCATGAAATCTTTTCGAACTAAGAGAAACACCCTTTACCACAAATGTATATTTTGTACTGCATATAACATTCGTAGCAGTGTATTCATAGGTTATAATAACATGTCGAACTATGCAGTATGCAGTGTGTATTAAATTATTCTCTATGGGGGGGGGCTTGGCTTTCTGTCCATTCAGAGGTCACTTGTTACATATGTATGTGTGATTAAAGCCTCTTTTATTCATTCTATACTAGTGGTGATGTGGTGGTGGGATTTGAACCTGGGATCTTCGGGATTAGAGCTCCTACATCATGTGTTGCCTGGATCAATGGACCTGTACCTTTAATATGAACACCTGTGGGGGGGGATGGGAGTCACATGCTTCAAGTCTGTTGGTTCTCTTCGCAAAGTTCAACATTTTCACGTCGTTTGATTGGATGAATTTGCTCGCACTAGTCAGAGCTCACAAACCACATCTGTAGCAAACTGCATACGCTCAAATATACCTTTAATGGCTGTTTTTCTATTACACAATGGATATTAGAAAAAAAGGGAGATCAATTTTCTTGCAGATATACTTACAAGGACATTCTCAAGATGGGAATTGTGTTGTGTTGAAAAGTCAACCCAACCCATTAAAAACAGCTTTCAATGCATCGTTTATAGTTTTGCATTTTCCTTTCTGTAGGAATTGCACAAAAAGACGCACCATTTGCATTCATTTTAAATCCCCAGGGACACTGCAATGCACACATTAATATTGATGTCTCTCCTAAGGCAGACGTAAGAGGTAGCTCAACCATTAAAGGCTTGATGGTTGCAGGTTCAAATCCCAGCTCAGCCAACAACAAACAGCGAGACACTTAACCCTCAACTTCTGCAGTTGTATAGTTGCTCTGGTTAAGGGCTTCTGCCGAATGCTTTAAGTGTGTGTAAGAGGTGTGAAGGTGCCGCTGTGGCTACAGTGAAATGAGACGTGTTGTTTCAGCATCAACATTCATGCTCACTGTATGAGCTTCCTGTCTCTGATACGGCGCTCTGTTATACTGCATATATATATATAAAATTAGCTCAGAGGTTTTGATCAGAAGGTCGGAGGGTTTGCCCCGGTATTGCCAAGCTGCCACTCTTGGGTCCTAGAGCGAGGCCTTTAACCCTCTGTGCTCCAGGGGGCGCTGTATCATATATATATATTCATTCATTCATCTTCTACCCCTATATCCGATCTTCCCTCGGGTCACGGGAGTCTGTGTCTATCTCAGGCTTCTATGGGCATTAAGGCAGGATACACCCTGGATGGAATGCCAACCCATCACAGTACACACACACACACACACAGTACACACACACACACTCACATACACATTCATACACTAGGGACAATTTTCCAAGGTGCAAATCAACCTACCGTGCATGTTTTTGGACCGGGGGAGGAAACCGGAAAACCCGGAGAAAAACCCCCCTGAGGCACGGGGAGAACATAACTCCACACACACATGGCCGAGACGGGAATCGAACCCGGACCCTGGCGGTGTGAGGCAAACGTGCTAACCACAAAACCACCGTGCCCCCGTATATATATATATATATATACAGAAATATACAGAAATATACAGAAATATAAAGAAAAGTTGCAATACCAGGCGAATGTTTGGTAAAATTGCATGTCCAAGATCCTGTTGAACTTTCCCTGACCCTTACTTCATATTTATTTGTTTTTTTTCCCCATTCTATGCAAAATGTCAGAATACAGTATATGTGTTCCTGAGTAGAGAAGCAGCACCGAGATTCTGATTTCACTCTTGTGTAGGTCTGCGTTTGTAAAAGAGAATAAATCCTCCGTCCTGGAAAAGGTGTTATTTTTATATAAGGATATATGTCATTTTTTTCCCTTCCTTTTAGCCCGTGTCTCTCTTTACATTCATGAAAATGATAAATTAAGATGCAAAATTGCGTTTTTTTTCCGTAACGATTATTTAATGAAATGCCTGCGATAATTTCCAGGTGCGTCACTTAACGGAGTTCATCGCTTGCTGGAGGTGCATCGGCTTCCCAGTTGTTAGTAGAAATACAGCGAGTGCCTGGAAGGTCAGGAGAGATCTGACCCCTCTCAACTCAGCTGATATCCAATCTGTGAGAGCAGCAGCGTAGCGCCGGCACATCACATCACATGTCACGAGGTGTCATCTCACCGTGTCCCAGGTCAGACGTGACAATCTGTTAATGTCTTGGCTCTGGCTGCTCCTGCCAGACAATACGCAGGGTTCAAAGTGAAATCTTTCGCAAGCTTGAGCAAAATGTCTTCCAGATACTGTAATGAATCCATCGTAATGCAGTCGTGTGGAGGTTTGCATTCTGTGTGCATGGAGAATGAGTGTAATGAATGGAAAGAACAGCTGCTTTTTTTGGAGGGGGGGGGGTGTTTTTTATGTACGATAAGTAAAATAGTATAAAATGTTCTTTTTTTTCTCAAAACAAATAAAAAAAGTCGAGTGGCTTTATTGTTATTTCAGTCATAAACAGCACAATACATAAGGAAACGACATAATAATGGCTTATATATATATATATATATATATAATATATATATATAGTATATATTGATATATATATTGAATTAAAAATATAGCACAAAAATAAGTAACAATGACATATGGATGCCAGGATTATGCATTAAATACACATGTGCAAGCACATTTAAGGCATTTATTTTTAGCTAATATAATAAGATCATTCCTCATTCATTATTCATTCATTCATTCATCTTCTAGCGCTTATCTGATCTTCCCTCGGGTCACGGGATCTGTGTCTATCTCAGGCGTCTATGGCATTAAGGCAGGATACACCCTGCATGGATCCAACCCCACACACCATACCACAACCACCCCCACACACACACACACTACCTAAACAATTCATGTGCCCAATCACCTAGGCCGGGAGAACCCGAGAAAAAAACCCCCTGAGGACGGGGAAATGTCACAAACTCCACACACACACATGGACAGACGGAATCGACCCAGACCCTGAGGTGTGTATCAAACACTGCTAACACGACCTATATAATATATATATATATATATATATATTTATATATATATATATATACCTTACATATATATATATTATATATATACTCTATATATCTAATATTTGTATCGTGCATGTAAACGTGGACTTTGTTGTTGTTGCCCGCTTTGTAGGTTTAATTGGTAATAATAACCTTCCGTTATTATAATAATGTATTCTTCCTACATCATTTGAATCCCTATAATGTCTAATGAAATGTTTTTTCCAGAT
Organism: Kryptopterus vitreolus; assembly: GCA_030449085.1. Taxonomy (NCBI): domain Eukaryota; kingdom Metazoa; phylum Chordata; class Actinopteri; order Siluriformes; family Siluridae; genus Kryptopterus; species Kryptopterus vitreolus. Next base: position 17,770,265 of record JACRUU010000016.1, read on the forward strand.
TTGACTGCTTTAAAGGGGAGGAAATATCCGTTTGTCTGTTGATTATTATTCTGTTGATTGATTATAAATCAAATTGTTAAAATAAAGAGTTTAATACAAGTTGCTTCATAATAATTATTATATAATCCCAAGAGTTCTAAGTATTCTCTGTATTATGATAAATTCTCGAATGTTCTTTTTTTCTAAGGATAAAGTTCCTTTTTAATCCTAAGGGTGGCACTATTGCTTTGGGTTTGATTTCTTTTTTCCCACCGTATTTAAATGGACTCCACACCAGAAAGCAAACGCTTCACAATCCGCGTTTAAATGCGTTAAATCTGAATATTTTCACTGAGCTGTAATGCATGGTTATGTGTGAATCACTTATCAATCTGGCAGCGAATCATCTGAATCATACGCGTTATAGAGAGTCATAATGTGATATAATTCATTGCATTTCATATTTGACGTTTTCTTGACGAGACAATGAGATTCTATATTGAGATTTTGAAGATTAGGTTTATAACAGCACAAATATATTAATATATATATATTATATATATATATATATATATATTATAGATGATAGATAGATAGATAAATATATATCAGTAGATGATAGATAAGATATTTTGCGTACACCAGTATTGATGAATTTCTTTTTTTAACAAGAGTAAATAGTGTGATGTAAGCATGTTTATAATGCTATTATGGATTATTCGATGAGAGGATTTTAGACTCGTACGTGAATGATTATGAAAATGGCCTTGTGTCTGTGTGTAACTCACAATGTTCACGCACTGTATAGTGTTCTGTGGCTGTTTCATATAATAGTAGTATCAGGAGAGAGAGGGAGAGGGAGAGAGAAGAGAGAGAGAGAGAGAGA
>JACRUU010000016.1:17771629-17776629 GCA_030449085.1 Kryptopterus vitreolus
TCTATCTATCTATCAATCTATCTATCTATCTATCTATCTATCTATCTATCTATCTACTATCGATCTGTCTGTCTGTCTATCTATCTATCTATCTATCTATCTATCATCTATCTACTATCTACTATCTATCTATCTATCTATCTGTCCCTTCCTCTATCTATCTATCTATCTATCTATCTATCTATCTATCTATCTATCTATCTATCTATCTATCTATCTATCTATCTATCTATCTATCTATCTATCTATCTATCTAGCTAGCTATCTATCTATCTTGGATCTCCACTCGGCTCCATTCCATTGTTTGTATTAATTGAGAATAAATTTACTCTCTATTTAACATTTATTTTAATTGTAAACTCTGCATTTGTTTAAATATATGTAAAATTTATTCACTCATCACTTTATTCATTTCGTCAACTCCAGTTTATCCAATGGAACCAGATATTGATATCAGAATATGTAAAAAGAGGTAGTGATGAGAGAAGACGTGTGACTGGGACGATTAAATACGGCGGTCGAGTCTCTTTAACAGACACACTAACACACTTAATGCATTTGCTGTTGAGATTTCAGATGAACTCGTAACATTTCTCTCCTCCTGCGTTGCTGGACTGATGGCTTTCGCATGTGCCCTTGATTAAGCTGGCATCTGGTGCTGTGCCAAGCAATCATCATCATCTACACCAGGGCAACTGGACCAGGGTTTATCTTGGCTCCATTTTCATTTCTTGTTATTGTCTGGCTTCATATTCACTAAAACGTGCCAATATTGCTATTTACTGCCAAGTACAGAAGGTGCATGTGGAGGAATGACTATCCATCCTAAGGAAGAAATACAAATGTATGATGCTTATAGCAATGTCCCAATGTCTCAGCCATAGGTCACGCGTCCTCCGAACAGGATAACGACCCAAAACTCACATCTAAAAACACACAAAACCACTACAAACAAAAACGTTCTACTATTCTGGTGTGGAATTCTATTAACGCCTTGATGGAAATCCTCCTGAACATGTGATTAAAACGCTGAAACATGCAGGTCTGGTGAAGGCAAACTTCCATCCGTAGACAGCCGGAGCAGATTGCTGATGAACAATGCGCCAAAATAGCTGTTGACACGTGACGTTTTCTCTTCGAGAGTCCAGAAAACTGCAGTGATTGTCTCAAAAGTGATTGCGCAACAAAATATCAAGTTAACGGCACCTGCATGTTTGTTCATTTACATCTTATCCAGAGCCACTTACAACTGAGGAATTGAGGGTTAAGGGCCTTGCTCAAGGGCCCACTTCTGGTCCAGAGGCCAATATCTTAACCACTAAGCCACCACCTCCCATCAGTATATCAGTATATCATCAGTTCAGATCAGTGTATATATATATATATATATATATATATATATATATAGATATATATATATATATAATATTACATATAATATGGGTGTTTATGAAAAAAAAATGGCATATGTACATGTATGTGGTGGAAAAGTCTAAACTATGTATTGTCTATATACATATATAATATATTATATGATATTATATATATATATATATATATATGTATATAATAATATATGTGTGTGGTGTTGTGTGTGTGTGTAATGTGTATGTGTGTATGTATATATATATATATATATATATATATATATATATATATATATATATAATAATATATAAACACCGGGTTCGATTCCCGTCTCGGCCATGTGTGTGTGGAGTTTGCATGTTCTCCCCCGTGCCTCAGGGGTTTTTCTCTGGGTTCTCTGGTTTCCCCCTCCCGAAATTTTTTTTTCTGTGTGATGTGTTTATATATTATATATATATATATATATTTTTTTTATTTTAATATACTGTAATTAGACAACCATTTTCCAGCCACATGTGTTTTCTCCCCCAAACATATTTACATTTTTGGCATTTTATGGTCTTTTCTTTCATTTAAGTTTCCAGACACCGATGCCTTTTACCACATCAGCGACCAGCTTCCACATCTTACACACCCCCCCCCCCCTCCCCCCCAACCACAACATTACAATTGTAAAGGATGTTTTTTTTTTTTTTCGTATTTGGATGTATTTTCCTTTCACTAGAACTCGGAAACCCAAACCTGTTCCACTGAAGATAGAGTTTAACACGGCCCGGAGAGAAATATCGTAACTGCTCTGCTATAGAGCTCTGACCTCAACCCTAATGAAGACTTTTGGGATGAATGTGATTGCTGACTGCACCCGCAGGTCCTTTTACCACACCGTACATCACCACCTGACTTCACTAACACCCCTGTGACTGAATCCTCACACTCACACACTCACAGTGGAACATCTTAATTCTAGTGAAGGTTATTATTCCTGCATGTATGGCGACTAAATATGGAATGGGATGTCCAAAAAAAATGGGTTTCTTTGTTCAAAGACCCAAGAGTTTCAGCTCGGCGATGCAGGGGCTCGAACCCCCGACCTTCTGATCAATAACGCCAGTGCCTTAAAACGCTGAGCTACACCCCCACCCCCCCACCCACCCGGCCGGAGCAGCCCCTTTAAGAAGGTGGCGGATGGAGAGAAGTCATGTGACCGAGAGCGAGATAGACAAATGTGGCGGAGAAAATACCTGCATGTCTTCCTTCACCCACATCCATAAACCACCTCCAACCCTGCATGCACTCTTTTCTTTTCTCCACTTCTCCACACCCTTCAGGCACTCTTTTCCCATCTCCTCCACCTCCTTCCACCCTTCAAGGCACTCTTTTCTCCATCCACCTCCTCCACCCTCTCCACCCTTCAAGGCAGGCACTCTTTTCTCCTCCTCCACCCAGCTCTACACCCTTCAAGGCACTCTTTTCTCCACCTCCTCCACCCTCTACACCCTTCAAGCACTCTTTTCTCCACCTCCTCCACCCTCTCCACCCTTCAGGTACTCTTTTCTCCACCCTCTCCACCCTTCATGTACTCTTTTCTCCACCCCCTCCACCCCCTCCACCCTTCAGGTACTCTTTACTCTTTTCTCCCCCCAGCTCCACCCTGCCTGCACTCTTTTCTCCACTTCACCACCACCCTGCCTGCACTCGTTTATTCTCTTCTCCACCCACTGCACCCCTCAGGTATTCTTTTCTCCACCAGCTCCACCCCACCCTGCCTGAACTCTTTTCTTCACTTCTTCACTTCCCACCTGTATGCACTCGTTTCTTCATCTTCTCTTCTCCCCACCCACTTCTCACCCTTCAGGCACTCTTTTCTCCACCCCCCACTCTCACCCTTCAGGCACTCTTTTTCTCCACCCACTCCACCCTTCAGGCACTCTTTTCTCCACCCACTCCACCCTTCCTGCACTCTTTTCTCCACCCTGTCTGCACTCTTTTCTCCACCCACTCCACCCAGGCCCTCTGCCCTCTTTTCTCCACCCACTCCACCCTTCAGGCACTCTTTTCTCCACCCACTCCACCCTTCAGGCACTCTTTTCTCCACCCACTCCAACCTGCCTGCACTCGTTTCTGCTCTCTTTCTCCTCTTTCTGCTCTCTTTGCCACTTACAACTGAAACAACTGAGGGTTAAGGGCCTTGCTCAAGAGCCCCACCAGTGGCAGCTTGTTGGTGGTGGGGTTTGAACCCGTGATCATCCGGATCAGATGCCAATACCTTAACCACTTAACCACCTCGCAGTACCAATGAACCCACGGCTATGTATCCTCCTCCGACCACCCCCCCCCCCCCCCCTCCGACCCCCCGACCCCCCCCCCCCCCCCGACCCCTCCCCCCCGTGGTGATTTTTTTGGGGGAGCGCTGGTGTTATTACTGGTGTCTTTTATTCTCTGGTGTGAGATTAATAAGGCGAAGGTTGTTTTTCTTTGACACTTATTGGAAATGACTGTTTATAAAGTTTTCCTCTCCAAAGTAAAGTTAGAAAAATAAAGATGAATAGAAAAGAAGAATTGTTAAAAACTGTCAAGTGACTTTTTTACACACTAAAAGATTTCTCTCTTTTTTTTGTAATGTGAGACTTTTCAACAACAATGGACCCAACATTAATGACCCCTCTCTCTCTCTCTCTCTCTCCTCTCTCCTGGGATCTCTCTCTCTCTCTCTCTCTCTCTTTTTTCATTGCCAGTTGTTGCTGTAGGGGAAATGAAATGAAGTGAGAAAGCATGTAGAGAAAAGAGCTCATCTACACTGTCAGAATTTTGGAACCCCGTGGAATAAATGTCCTGTTTTGACAACAAATGTTACATCATCAGGCTTGGTGAATATCAGCTGGTTTCGGCTCCTGCAGCCTCGCCGGCGTTTTTGGCTGAAATCTTCTGTTTCTTGGGAAACTTTTACGTTCTGCAGTTGAACTTTTCGAGTGACAGAAAGAGCTTTAAACAAATACAAGTTTGTGTCTTCTGGGCTTTTATTGTGTAACTTTTGGAAACGGGGCCTTGCGTTAGAGCTCCGAGCGCAATCTATGGGATGGATGCGGACGTCGATTACGCACAAGACCCCCATCGTCAATACCTAACTGTACTACGGCTGATTTGTGGAGCGGATGAAGAAGTGAAGACAAGAGTGCAGGCAGGGTGGAGCGGGTGGAGAAAAGAGTGCCTGAAGGGTGGAGCGGGTGTAGAAGTGAAGAGTGCAGGCAGGGTGGTGTGAGTGCAGAAGTGAAGACGAGTGCAGGCACGATGGAGAAAAGCATGCCTGAAGGGTGAAGAAAGGATTGCCGGCAGGGTAGAGCGGGTGGAGAAAAGTGTGCCTGAAGGGTGGAGAGGGTGTAGAAGTGAAGAAAAGAGTTCAGGAAGGATGGAGCGGGTGGAAAAGTGAATAAACGAGTTGTAGTCAGGGTGGAGCTGGTGGAGAAGTGAAGAAAAGAGTGGAGGCATGGTGGAGCTGGTGGAGAAGGGACGAAAAGAGTGTATGCAGTGGGCAGCGGATGGAGAAAAGAGTGTACGCAAGGTGGAGAACTAAAGAAAAGAGTGTAAGCAGGGTGTACAAGTGAAGAAATGAGTATAGGCAGGGTGGAGAAGTG
>JACRUU010000016.1:17784129-17789129 GCA_030449085.1 Kryptopterus vitreolus
ATCCCATTTCAGGTGTTGAACAATGAAGTTTGACTGCGTTGCGGTGAAATGCTGTTTTTTGTTTTTTTGTTGGGTGTAAACAATAAACAGATGTGCTGCTTCGCAGGTGCAGAGTAAAAATCGTTTAACTTTGAAAATCCGCACATTAAGATGGACGAACACTTCCCTCAATTACAGACAAACAAAACACACACACACACACACACACACAGATGTGTGACGTTTGGGATTTTATAGAATTTGTTTCCCATTTCTGAAATCCACCTGCAAACTGTTAAAAAATAAATCTGTCTATTTTCTTTTTTTTTTTTATCTTAAGTGGGAGTACATTTGTAAAAGTGACTTTAAATTCCATTAAAATGAGGGTGTAAATAAAACGTTATGTTAAAAACACATCTTTTATAGATATGGTGCATTCTAACATGCACTTTTAATGTAAAATTGTATTTTTATGTAAAGAAAAAAGTGTATTGCGGTTTTCTTCATTGCAAGTAGCATAAATACATTAAAAACGTGAGTAATTAGTGACGTGTGCAAAAACATCACTATTATAATCTCTCTCTCGCTTCGTAGGCCTCCGCAGGTTTTGTCCGATCCTCATGAATCGTACCTCATATCGTGCGTCCCGATGGTGTGAGGTGTGCTGTTACTTTTATAAGGAATAGCCCTGCGGAATTCCGAACCCGGGGCTAAAAAGTGGAATTTTTTTCCTATAGAAAATGAATGGGGTTGAAATTTTGTGCCTGACAGTTCGGGCCTGTGAGCGTCCGACATGCACATATGGCAAATCCACTCGTAGGGGGTCCGGAGTGGATCACCATCATATACCTCCCGAATCCCACACACGTTCGGAATTTTTGTGACATTCCGGCCCCGTAGAGAATGAATGGGGAAGATTTGGGTTTGTGAAAAATCTGGGTCATGTGACATGTCTAAACGCTCTACACATCGACGGGAGTCGGACGCTGGATAATTTGATGATGTCACGTGCATCACTGGCTCCGCCCCCTCCCGAAAAAACACCCAAAATGTGCGTTTTTTGTGTCTAAACACTAGCCCGGAGCTGCGGTTTTACATCGGCAAGCATCGCTCCGATTTTCTTCATTAAACGTCCCATTTCTAGTTATTATATGAAAGTCTCTGACAGGTTATATTACTTATCATTCATTCATTCATTCATCTTCTACCGCTTTATCCGATCTTCCCTCGGGTCACGGGGAGCCTGTGCCTATCTCAGGCGTCTATGGGCATTAAGGCAGGATTCACCCTGGATGGAAATGCCAACCCATCGCAAGGCACACACACACGTTCACACACACATTCATACACTAGGGACAATTTTCCAAGGTGCCAATCAACCTATCATGCATGTTTTTGGACCGGGGGAGGAAACCGGAGAACCCGGAGAAAAACCCCCTGAGGCACGGGGAGAACATGCAAACTCCACACACATATGACCGAGACGGGAATCGAACCCGGATCCTGGCGGTGTGAGGCAAACGTGCTAACCACTAAACCACCGTGCCCCATATTACTTGTCATTTAAAGCTAAATAAACTCGGAAGGAAAATCTACGTCGCTATGTTATCCGGCGTCGTTTCTATTTTCCTGGTTATTAAAGCAGACAGCTTTTATAATTGAAAGGCAAAGTTGTTCTTTTAACACAACAAGACATGTGATATAAATAAATAAATAAATAAATAAATACTTGAGGGTACATTTTTGCAACTGCAGAGTCTCAGTCTGAAAACAGGAATTAGGTTTATCCCTTATTGTCCACAGCAGGATGCAGCAGCCGTGGCGACGGATCACTGCTGGTAATTGCTTCTATTCAAACAGTAAAAATTTATTTGGGCCAAACTCTTGTGCTGAAGTGGCCGTTCTGAGGCAATTCTTTAAACGATAACCTGCGCTCTATTAAAAAAAAAAAAAAAGTCTTTCCGTAGCTTAGGATGCTACTTCACAAATTATTCTGCACGTTTTTTTTTTGTAGTAGGAAACCAGTTGAAGTCAAAACTTGCTGACTTTAACAAAACTGGTGGGGTTTCTTTAGTAAATGTATTCCGTGTATCCCCTATTGCGTTTAGATCTATAATGGAGAAAAGCTCTGTACCTCTGTACAGAAATCTTACTATGAATAATAACATAAATCAATACGTGTGTGCTTACAGTCGGGATTCTGACCATTCATTTTATATGCCTACAAAACATTTTAAACATTTAATAGGATGTTAATTCTGCATCTATTAACAGTGCATGTCATGTACTTATTTGGTGGTAAATTGCTCGTTTCATGTAACCTTTGGTCAATGTCAGAGTGGCTTACTGCTGACAGGATTCCTAGTGGGACACAGATTGGCAGTGCATTAGATTTAGGGAAAAGATATAATATATATATATATATAATATATAATATATATATATATATATATATATATATATATATATATATGCAATGACCACAATTTAAGTCGCTTAGTTTGTAAGTCTTAATACCCCATGATAAAAAAAAAATATATATAGTACAAAAATATACATTAATAACTATTAATAATATTAATCACTGACACCAAGACTTAATAATAATAAATAAATAGATAAATTCGAATAAATATTGTAAATAATATAAGAAACTGCAGTTCCTACAAAGCTATGATGAACACTACTTGGCTTAATATATATATATATATATATATCTATATATATATATATATATATATATATGGTATATGGTCTATATATAATATTATCGATTTAAATCTCCGGCTGCTAATGCAGAAGGCAACAGAACAATAAGAACAGCGATCCGAGCGCTCTAATTGGTCTCCTCGTTCCAGAGAGGTCACATGACAAATGTACAGGTTTCTATTTAGTCTCTTCTTAGTCTCCTTAATCAATATGGGCAGCAACAAATAATAGGAGACGCAGAAAAAACCCTGGGATAAAAAAAAGGTGTCAGGAGACAACAAGTAATTACTCGCCCACACGTATGTTTTTGCGACAGCCACAAGCTGAAGCGATGGCGATGCAGCCGGCGATACCGATACGTCTTCCATCATGGTGTAATATAAAGGGAACGTTTTCACGTCCTTAATAAACTTAAGAACAGATTTTCTGTAATTTATTCTTAATGGTATTATTAAGCTTTATTTGTCACATAAACATTACAGCACAGTGAAATTTCTTTTCTTCTTTCATGATACAGAGCACAGAGGATTAAAGGCCCTGCTAAAGGACCTAAAAGTGGAAGGTAACAGGACTCGAACCCCCGACCTTCCCATCAGTAGCCCAGATCATTAACCACTGAGCCACACCCCGTCCCCTAGTATCATTCATTCATTCATTCATTCATTCATTCATACTCCTACCGCTTTATCCGATCTTCCCTCGGGTCACGGGGAGTCTGTGTCTATCTCAGGCGTCTATGGGCATTAAGGCAGGATACACCCTGGATGGAACGCCAACCCATCACACACACACACACACACACACACACACACACACACACACATTCATACACTAGGGACAATTTTCCAAGGTGCCAATCAACCTACCGTGCATGTTTTTGGACCGGGGGAGGAAACCGAAGAACCCGGAGAAAAAACCCCCCTGAGACACGGGGAGAACATGCACAAACTCCACACACACATGACCGAGATGGGAATCGAACACGGACCCTGGCGGTGTGAGGCGAACGTGCTAACCACTAAACCACCGTGTCCCCTCTCTTCATATTATTCTCTATACTCTATTCATATTATTATGAATATGGTATATATGTTAACATATGTTATGGTATATATATATATATATATATATATATATATATATATATATATATATATATTATATAATTTATAAATAAACCCACAGATGCTCCTGAAGTTCCAGTGATCCTGTGTCTTTCTTCCGTCTGGGACTAATTAATCCTAGTCTTTCCATCTCACTTTGGAAGGAGGTCTTTGTCTCCATTGGATGGATTTGGAGGCCACTGGATGCAGCTGAGGATTGTTCCAGATGAACATCTTAAAGATCCACCGTGAAGAGTTAAAGATATCTCAGCGTAAAGATTCAAACTTTAATCTACACAGTTTCTTACAACGGTCCAAATGTAATCCTGCAGTGACGATGAAGAGATTTACACTCCAGTGTGTATCAGTGAACAGTTAATAACCTGGGAAATGTTGAAGCTATAACGCGTTATAACATCTCGATGCTTCTTCCTTTTCACTCGGATTCATTTTAAGTCCTACTTTCTGTTTCATTCAAATTAGTAGGGATTTATTTATGATACATATGTATAATCAATTCCGGGTGAAGCACCTTGGAGACCTTGTTAAATGCAATGGAAATTGAACTACATTAAACATGGATAACATTCCATACTTCAATGCCACGCCATTCCTCCCGGACTCCAGATAATTGCCGTACACCCAGGCCCCGTAAGCATTTATTCACATTTACAACAGGCCTAAAGTGTTTTAGCGGAATGTTTGAAGAATGTAGTCGTCTGGATGTCATGAGCTAAAACTATATTTATTCTGGTTTTCATTCATTCATTCATTCATCTTCTACCGCTTTTTCCGATCTTCCCTCGGGTCACGGGGAGTCTGTGCCTATTTCAGGCGTCTATAGGGCATTAAGGCAGGATACACCCTGGATGGAATGCCAACCCATCGCAGGGCACACACACACACACACCACACACACACATTCATACACTAGGGACAATTGTCCAAGGTGTAGTGGAACATGAGTATATACCTCCCAAATCCCCCTGTTTGGAATTTCGGGAAATCCAGAACATTCCGGCCCCATAGAGAATGAATGGGGAAATTTGACGCTCTGCTGTTCGGCCCCCCCTCGTGTTCGCCCGACATGCAATATTTGACATATCCACTCATAGGAGATGGAGTAGGTTGTGGACACAGAGTCATGTGACATGTCTAAACGCTCGGAACATCGCCGGGAGTCGGACGCTGGATAATTTGATGATGTCA
>JACRUU010000016.1:17791629-17806629 GCA_030449085.1 Kryptopterus vitreolus
ACCCGGCTGTTCAAAGCTCTCAGCTCATGCAATTATCCCAGAGTTGGTTCATTAGTGTAATTGCCATGCAAATTTGTATCTTATAATCTATTGTGTAGCCTTGTTCAGTCCACTAATCCTGAGGCTATTTTAGTAATGCTACATATTATCCGGAAAAAAAAAAAAAAAAACCCTCGTTATTCCTGATCCACATCATAAGAAAGGAATAATTAACAGGGTTAAAGAACAGCAGGTTGCTCTGAAGCTGCCATAATATTTGAACACTTTTAATGACACGCCTCATAATGACATCATAACACATAAGAGATAAATGAGGTCATTTTGACAGACGAGCACAAGAGAGAAAATTGGATAAAATGTGATTCAACAGCTAAAAAAAAATGTTAGCAATGTGGTTATAAAGTGTAAAGCACAGGTTTAATGACATGTAATGCAAATGTTGGGGGGGAAGGGGAGGGGGGGAGGTGAACATAGGTGTTCAAGCACAAAATGTAGTATAAAAATGCTAAAAAAAATAAGGTGTGTAAGGATCATTTTAAAAAGCCTGAAGCGTATGCATGAAATTACCATGTATCACAGTAACGTATGAGAAATGGACATTCATTCATTCATTCATTCTTCTAGCGCTTTATCCGATCTTCCCTCGGGTCACGGGGAGTCTGTGTCTATCTCAGGCGTCTATGGGCATTAAGGCAGGATACACCCTGGATGGAATGCCAACCCATCGCAGGACACACACACACACACACACACACACACACACACACATTCACACATTCACACACTAGGGACAATTTTTTCCAAGGTGCCAATCAACCTACCGTGCATGTTTTTGGACCGGGGAGGAAACCGGAGAACCCGGAGAAAAACCCCCTGAGACACGGGGAGAACATTGCACAAACTCCACACACACACATGGCCGAGACGGGAATCGAACCCGGACCCTGGCAGTGTGAGGCGAACGTGCTAAACACTACACCACCGTGCCCCTTATACCACAAACAATAGTTTTATAATAAGCACCGGAATTTAAAAAGGAGGCGGAGTCTGGTTTCTTTTCACACGGGGATTCAGTGACACGGCGAATGATTACACAGAGTTGGCACATATTACAAATATCGTACCTGCATTCATGACACGTCAGCGAGAGGGACTAAATGAGGTGCGTGTAAAATACACTCATCGGTGATTCTGTATTTGTAAGTGTTTTTTTTTCGGGTAATGAGACGCTGCCGTAACTGTTGCCAAACATTGCCGAGGTGACTATAATAATAACACACAGCGAGCATGCGTGGATTTGGATGGTGATAAATGGTGTCAGTATTAAATCTACTCGTTATTTATTACTAATGACAAAATCATATTTTAAACTAGAACTGAATAAATAAAGGGAGTAAAATATTTCACATTTTAATTAATTAATTAATTATTTCTTCTGCCGTTGTTATGGTTACCACTAATAAGCTGATTTCTTTTCTTTTTTTTTTTTTTTTTTAGAAATATTTCATCCCAGAGGGTTTAATTATCTTATCACACAGATGATTGCCAAAAAATCCACCAATATATATAAAAAAAAAAAAAAAAAAATATTGCAACAACATTATGCTTTATTTGTTGACAGCAGTTCTATATAATTCTGTGGAATATTTGCAGGATCAGGAATAATAATAATAATAATAATAATAATAATAATAATAATAATAATAATAATAATAATAATAATAATAATAATAATAATAATAATATATAATAATAATAATAATATACTAGTATGTATTTCTTACACACCTTTTGCCCACTATACAAGTCTAGGCGAAACAAACCAGAAGATAGTAGAGAATTTATAAAATGCTCATTTTAATAAATCATTCATTAATTTTGCAGAATTGATTTGTAATTAACAGGTAAATAATGTTGAACAGTTGCAAATGCAGTGTAATACAGATCTAATAAACATGTAAACTGAGAATCTCAGTTCCATCAATGGGCAAATGGAGAGATGTACAAGAAACAGGATATCAAAGGACAATCTTAAAGCAAATAAGTAAATAAGTAAATAACTAAATAAATAAATAAATAAATAAATGTTCAAATTTAGAAGTTTACAGTGAGCCGAATGAATCAAGGTCATTTAATAACCTGGTTTAAATGAGTGTGTAATTGGAAACAGGTGGGGATAATCAGATTATGCAGATTTGGATTGTGAATATGCAGATTTGGATTGTAGTTTAGATGTTTGAAGCCGCAGTCGTTGATGGAAAATACTAGAATTCCAGGCTGGAAGAGAACGGACAAAAAAATAAACAAATTAATCCGAATTTTACAAACGAAAAATTAAACTAGAAATAATCATTCATTCATTCATCTTCTAACACGCGTTAAACTAGAAATAATCTTCTTCCATTCTTCATCCGCTTTATCAGGGAGTCAATTGTCTCGGGAGTCTGTGCACTATCTCAGGCGTCTATGGGCATTAAGGCAGAATACACCCTGGATGGAAATGCCAACCCATCAACAGGGCAAACACACATTCCACACATTCACACACACATTCACATTCATACACTAGGGACAAGGAAACCGGAGAACCCGGAGAAAAACCCCCTGAGACACTGCATTCCAAAGGTGCCATCAACCTGGCGGTGTGAATCCTAACCTACCGTGCAACGTTTCTGGACCAGGGGAGAGAAACCGGGAACCGAGCAACTAAACCACCGTGTCCCACTAGGAGAACATGCAAACTCCACACACCCATAGAAATGGGAAAACCCGGATAAAAACAAAACTAAACCAACGGGAAACGTACCGTGCCAAAACCACTTGTCTAACCACTAAACACCGTGTCCCAGAAATATTAAATATAGAAATATTAAAAAAAAATCACAAAAAAAATGTGCAGCATACTTAAAATATATTTAAATAAATATTAAGTATATATTTGTAAGCATAATATTATTTAGATATGAATATGAAAACATTTTCAAGGCAAATTTGACCTGCACTTTTTACTGTATGAGTGGAAATATCCGCCGTTCACTGTGTGTTTTATAATTCAACTTGGTCTTATAGACATATAATATATATATATATATATATATATATATATATATATATATATATATCTATATATATATATATATATAATGCCTTATTTTTTTTCATTACATGAAGAAAAACTTAAAACACTTTACTGGCACCAGTGATTGCACTCGTCCTCCTGAGACTCGGTGCCGCAGGAGGTATAATGTTTCCAGGGGAGTTAGTTCTCAGCACAGCGCGACTCTGTCACTGCCTGCAAATCCCCACAGGCTTCCACACACAGAACATAACATCTAACGGTAAAAGTGATGTTACACACCTTTCTCCCGCAGTACAATTCAAGCTTTTTTTCCTTTTAATTCGGGGAAATACATTCATGGAAATTCTTTCATCTTCTTAAAAGTACACACCTTTCCCCGTGCGTTTTTCTTCCCTCTTTCTGTCGTTCATGCACTTCAAAAAGTTGATCTTGTTGTGCAATGCGAGGACATCTCTAAAATTAGCAAAATAATACGACCACACGAAGTCATCCTGTTTTGACATATCAGCTCTGTGATTAAGGTTACCAATCAGCAGTGTTGGGGGAGTGACTAGTTACATGTAACGGTGTCATTCATTCATTCATTCATTCATTCATCTTCTAGCGCTTTTTTTATCCGATCTTCCCTCGGGTCACGGGGAGTCTGTGTCCTATCTCAGGCGTCTATGGGCATTAAGGCAGGATACACCCTGGATGGAATGCCAACCCATTGCAGGACACACACACACACACACACACACACACATTCATACACTAGGGACAATTTTCCAAGGTCTCAATCAACCTACCATGTATGTTTTTGGACCGGGGGAGGAAACCGGAGAACCCGGAGAAAAACCCTCTGAGGCACGGGGAGAACATGCACAAACTCCACACACACACATGGCCGAGACGGGAATCGAACCCGGACCCTGGAGGTGTGAGGCGAACGTGCTAACCACTAAACCACCGTGCCCCTATGTAACAGTGTTACGTAATTTAATTACAAAATAAAAGTAGCAGTAATTCGTTACCGTTACTGAGAAAAAAAAATATTGCTTTTAAAAATATTACAAATTACAAATCCAAAAGTTTTGCCCCCCCAAGGCGACCCCCCCCACCCAAGCGTCGCCCCAATCGCCCCTTAGAATGTTCATTTCACTAAGCGCCACCTAGTGGACAAATGAAATTAATCAAATGTAATCAGTTACTCTACTTTTTTAAAGACATTGAAATGATACACTGTGTATTATAATGTTAATAGGGTACTTTATAATCTGTAACCTATTCCATTTGCAAAGTAACCTTCCCAAACACTGCTAATCCCGGGTTTTAGTGGCGCTGACACGGCTCTCTGAGCTGGGATCAGCTGTACCGTGCTGTAATGTATACATGATAAATAAATGCACATTTCACATATCCACTCGTAGGTGAGATGGAGTCGGACCCTCATATGACTGTTGAACCCCAGACTGGGAATTCCGGGAATTCCACAGCGTTCTGGCTCATAGAGATGAATTGGGAAAATTTCGAATTTGCATCGGCAAGCGTCACATAGGAAATGTGGGTCTAGAAATCCCTTGTTTAATGGATTGTGAATTAAAGCAAAGAAAGTATCTATTTTATTTACTTATTTATTTTGTATCGTTATCTATATATCTATCGCGACTGCTGTAAGCAGTAATACTGACCTCAATAATCGCAATATGAGATTTTCTACTATATGTAAATTTAACATTTGACAGATGTTCTTATCTTATTTATAAAATTAAGCAGTAATGTTTTTTTGTTTGTTTTTTTTTTTGTTTTTTTTTTCGCTCGGTGATGAGATTTGAACTCATGACCTTCCAATGAGAAGTTCAATATGGCACTGAACTTCCACTGGAATGCATTCATATGTAAAGGGACATATAGAGATATAATGTACATTATATATTTTTGACAGACTTTTAATATCATTTATGTCATATTTATTTATATTTATTTCACAAGGGTATTGAAACAAGCTCATGTTGTTGTTGTTGTTTTTTTGCTCGGCTGTTTTTGATAGTCATGACCGTGTGTTGCTGTGACACCCCGGCGTCGGTGAAGATAAAAACAGTCTAGGCCCCAGCATGAACTCTATCAGGGGATGAGCCACATCACCTTGACCACGAACAAGACACTGACTATCCCTTTTTTTTCTCCTCTCTCTCTCTCTCTCTCTCTCCTTCTCTTTCTCTCAGCATATGTGTTTTTTTTTTAGCCTGTAGTGACAAATGAGAAAAAAAAATGACACCTGCAAATACGTTCGATCCCCGGGGGGGGGGAGTTCTTTCACTCTGCTGTTCCTTGATGGTTCTCCAGACCAGGTTCTCTCTCTCTCTTTCCCGTAGGAATAGACAGTTCTAGGTTTTCTGTTTGAATGTCTTTTTTTTTATAATGAGATTTCACACGGTGACACAGAGGACCACACGGACGAAAGGCAGCCATGGCAGCTGTACACTGCACCAAACTTCAAATCACAGGAAGAAAGTCCAGGTCTATAAATGGCATATAAAATAAATGTGTCCATAGAAAGAGATCAGGAATATATAAATGAATTAATAAATGTATTTATTTATATATTTTCTAAAACTTAAAACAAATCTAGAAATGGTAAATTACTGGTTTAGATTGTGTTGGTCAAAGTGTAACATAAATAAATAAATAAACAAATAAATAAATAAATGATTATCGAGGGGGCACGGTGGCGTAGTGGTTAGCACATTCGCCTCACACCGCCTCCCGCCAGGATCCGGGTTCGATTCCCGTCTCGGTCAATGTGTGTGTGCATGTTCTGCATGTCCCTCCCAATCCCCGTGCCTCAAGGAGGTTTTTTTCTCCGGGTTCTCCGGTTTCCTCCCTCCCCTCCCGGTCCAAAAAAAAAAAACATGCACGGTAGGTTGATTGGCACCTTGGAAAATTGTCCCTAGTGTATGAATGTGTGTGTGAATGTGAGTGTGTGTGTGCCTGCGATGGGTTGGCATTCCATCCAGGGTGTATCCTGCCTTAATGCCCATAGACGCCTGAGATAGGCACAGGCTCCCCGTGACCCGAGTGAAGATCGGATAAAGCGGTAGAAGATGAATGAATGAATGAATGAATGATTATCGAGTGTTTATTATTATTATTATTATTATTATTATTATTTAGAAGTAGTCATGTATGATTACTGGTATGGTCAGGATATTCCGAAAGAAGATTCTCGTTTTGCGTCTGTGTTTAATGAGTCCTCAGTTTGTAAAAGTGAGCATTCCTTTGTTTTTGTCTTTCCGTCCCATTGGGATGCAAACCAAAAAAAAAAAACAACAACATTTAAACCCAGATACTGTACTGTTACTATATATGCTTGGTAGAAATGGCATTCAAAAAATCTTTCTTTTAATAATGTGTGAATAAAAATACCCTAAAAACAAACATTCCCACCACCAATATATATTCAATATATATCCAATATATATTCATTCATTCATTCATCTTCTACTTTATTCGATCTTCCCTCGGGTCACGGGGAGTCTGTGTGTATCTCAGGCGTCTATGGGCATTAAAGGCAGGATACACCCTGGATGGAATGCCAACCCATCACAGGACACACACACACACACACACACACTCACTCACATTCATACACTAGGGACAATTTTCCAAGGTACCAATCAACCTACCGTGCATGTTTTTGGACCGGGGGAGGAAACCGGAGAACCCGGAGAAAAAAAAACCCCCCTGAGGCACGGGGAGAACATGCAAACTCCACACACACACATGGACCAAGACAGGAATCGAACCCCCGACCCTGAACATACTAACCACTAATCCACCATGCCCCATATTATTATTATTATTATTATTATTATTATTATTATTATTATTATTATTATTATTATTATTATTATTATTACTATCTTCCAGGAGATTTCTTTAGAGATATGCACCCATAGGAACTCGTTGCTGTTCTACCTTCTACAGAGAGAAAGTGTACAAGATCTAGAGTTGTGTTATTGTATTCAGATGAAGCAGAGAAGGATGTGCGGGTGGTGCAGGACATGTATGAGGACAGGGTGACAGTGGTGAAGTGTTCAGACTGGTTTAAGGGGGCGGGATTGCATCAAGGATCGGTTCTGAGCCCTTTCCAAGTTCCTGCTTTTGAGCCCTTGAGCTTGGTTCTTAATCATTGCTGACCCTGCGTTCTGACCCCAGATAGCAAACACCGCTGGGATATGCACGGACACAATTTCACTGTGCAGCATTGCATATATAATAAGTAAAAAAAAAAAAAAACCCAGTTTGTAAGATTGCATGAGCAAAATAATGCTTTTAAACGACATTGTTGACGACGACATGCTTCCGTGAAGGTCATTAGTGTCATGTTTGTTTTTTCACTAGTGTTTTATATGAACTGAAGAGTTCAACACTAATATTTAATCTTTAATTTTTTAAAACACACTTTATTTGTATATAAGGGGGCACAGTGGTTTAGTGGTTAGCATGTTCGCCTCACACCGCCAGGGTCCGGGTTCGATTCCTGTCTCGGGCCATGTGTGTGTGGAGTTTGTGCATGTTCTTCCCGTGTCTCAGGGGGTTTTTCTCCGGGTTCTTCCAGGGTTCTCCAGTTTCCTCCCCCGGTCCAAAAACATGCACGGTAGGTTGATTGGCACCTTGGAAAATTGTCCCTAGTGTATGAATGTGTGTGTGATTGTGAGTGTGTGTGTGTGTTTGTCCTGCGATGGGTTGGCATTCCATCCAGGGTGTATCCTGCCTTAATGCCCATAGACACCTGAGATAGACACAGACTCCCCGTGACCCGAGGGAAGATCGGATTATAGCGGTAGAAGATGAATGAATGAATGAATGAATTATTTGTATATAACGAAGTAATTGCTCAGACGTTCTGTTCAGCTGTTCAGCTCACAGCTTCATGGGCACGTGTGTAGCCTCAGTTGGCCTCTGGACCGGAAAATCACAAGTTCAAACCCCACCATCCCCGAGCTGCAATTAGTGGGGCCCTTGAGCAAGGCCCTCAACCCTCAAATGCCCAGTTGTAAGTTGCTCTGGATAAGCTTGTCTGCCAAATGCTGTAAATGCATTGCAAATGCATTACAAATGCTGTAAATGTAATGCAATGTCGTGTTTTTTTTGCACGTCTCTCCGTAAACGAATACATGACTAACGTATCATAAAGCATCCAAAAAAAAACACATGTTGTGATATTTATTTTGTAAAATTACTTTGCGAATCCCTGGACGAACAATCCTGAGGGCAAAACCAAACACAGTGGCATCTAATATTAATCCTAGAGTTAACAGAGCTACAGGATTTTCTTTGCGCCATCAAAGAATGATACGGAATGTCGGACCATTTTAGGAAAATAACTCAACCGTGACCTTTTGCTTAGCGATGTTTTATGAAGAGTGTTGATACGTTGAAAGTTTAATGACGTTCGATCCTGGCGTAAAAAAAAAACCTCGAGAATCGAGGTCTGGATTGGTTATTCCCATTGTTCACAAACATGCCAAATCCTGCTGAAGGGTCTTGCAGGAAAGTGTTAACCATTTACTTGATATATCAGACACTCGTGTGTGCGTCTGGGGAAAGTGAACGAGCGTGATGAGAGCACAGCCGTTACTATTATCACGTCTGAGACCATGACATGGCTTATTCATCTTCTCTAATGCTTTAATTTCTTTAATTGTTATAGAAGATAAGCACCATACAATGAGAAGTCATTTTAGAAAGTGCAGTGAATGGGAAAAAAGACCATTTCTAAAGTAAGAGGGGAAATTCTACCCAAATAGTGTCAAGTAGTTTGTGAGATCATTTCTGCAGGACGATAAACAACAATAAACAACAAGGCGACGATTTTCCTTTCGAAAGTGTAAATAGTTTTTAATACCAACGTTGACAGAGTTTTTACGACGTTGCAGCATCATCGTGGCTCGTTGTCGAAACCCAGAAAGTAAACAGGAAGCTGGAAATGAAATTATATAGAAAGTATGTGTCGTTGTCAAAGATGTCATTCGGACATTCGGACCTTTACACAGAATGACGTTGGCTAGACCTCGCAATTTCACTATATTTTAGCTTCATGATTGCTGTGGAATAAAAAATGTGTGTGTGTGTGAATGTGTGTCAGTCCAGCAAGTAGTCCGTGTTTAAGATATTTTGCATGTACACACCCACGACACATACATATATTCATTCATTCATATCATCTATCTACCGCTTTATATCCGATCTTCCCTCGGGTATCACGGGGAGTCTGTAATCTATCTCAGGCGTCATATGGGCATTTAAGGCAGGATACACCCTGGATGGAATGCCAACCCATCGCACACACACACACACACACACACACACATTCATACACTAGGGACAATTTTCCAAGGTGCAGGACAATCAACCTACCGTGCATGTTTTTGGACCGGGGGAGGAAACCGAACCGGAGAACCCGGAGAAAAAAACCCCCTGAGACACGGGGAGAACATGCACAAACTCCACACACACATGGCCGAGACGGGAATCGAACCCGGACCCTGGAGGTGTGAGGCGAACCAGCTGCTTTACAGAATAGAATACATTTGGAACATTAAAGATTTATATTGATATGTTTATTTGTATTTGTCCCTGATGAGCGAGCCTGGGGCGACTGTGGCAAGGAAAAACTCCTTTACTGGAATGAGGACGGAACCTTGAGAGGAACCGAACTCAAAAGGGAAACCCGTCCTCATCTGGGCTTTAACAATAGTGTGATTGTGTGCATGTGTGTGCGCATGTGTGTGTGTGTGTGTTTGTGTGATTATGAATAATGTCCTTTTGCTGATCTTCAGTATTACAGTGGTGCTACATTACTAGATGTGTCGGGATGTGTGCAGAAGTTCGGCACTGCTGTCGCAAATGACTGTGTATTATTTTTTAATGTAATTTCGATATGATTATTATTTGTAAGCTGATTCTTATTACTTGTTTAAAATGTTGCACATCATATTTTGCTAAAACACTGCTTTTTTTTTTATGTGTGCATATTGTCTGTGTAATGTGTGTGTGCGTGTATGTGTGTGGGTCCTCATGTGTGGCTCCTATGGGTAAAGTGATTAGGCCATGCTATTGACTCTGCTATTGGCTGTAGAACCACCGTATAAGGCAAGGTAAGTTGCGTCTGGGGCCAATTTGTAAAAATACCCAGTAAACACAATAAAAACACTGCTGGGTGTAAATACATGCTATTGACTCTGCTATTGGCTGTAGAACCACCGGCGTCTGGGTTTGTAGCGCAACACTCTTGAAAACCAGCAGCATTTAGTTTGAATGCGTTTTTATTTTTAACTCTTAAACAATTGGAAATGGAAGACGTAGACATCTTGGAAGACGTCTAGAGACTCGCAGTGATTCATCCTTGTTGGACAGCAAGTGGAAGTTTGTTCCACCACGTAGGTGCCGGAATAGAGAAGGGTCATGATGGTGGGAGGATCGGAGCCGGGCTCGGAGATCGAGTTTTCTCTGAACTCCGGGATCTGCAGTTTATTCTTGATTTCGCACCTACCGCAAACTAGCACTTTATCTTTACTTAGAAATAAGATATAAGAGATGGTAATGTATACATTCATCACAGTGGGGACATTTCTTGCTAAGTTAAAATCTAAATCCACCCTTATTAAGGCATTTTTCAACAGTATAGTGTGTATTTATGAATCCATTGCCTTTGAATCCTTATAAAACATACAACTTGCCATTAAAGCAGTTATACATAAAGAACAAGTACACGTCTCAAGTCTCTGTTTTTTAAATGATATCTATTCTGTTTTTAATATCAATGTTACAAGGCATACACAGTGTTATTCCTGCACGCATCCTCACAGCAGGGACGAATCCACGTCTGTACTCTGGATGATACAGTTTCTCTTTGCTCTTGCCCAGCCACACTAAATCTTCCTCGGTTACCGTCATAAATTCTTCTGACCTATGCCTCTCTGTGGACGGTCCTCGGTGGTAGCCGGTATAAATAAATATCCGGAGCACTTTAAAAATGTCGATTCCGTACGCGCTCTGGCACAATTGGCCTATACGGAGGCATCATCATTATCAACGACGTCTCGACAGATTTTCCAGTGACATTTTAAAAGTGCCCTTTATGAACACTGTAGATGGGAATCAAGAGCGGAATGAAGGGGCTGTGTTTACAGATCAACATCTCCTTGTACATATAAAAATAGGGCGATTTTTAAGGACAGCTTACACACATGCCTGCTATAATGGATGCACCACTACAATTTCTTATTCAATGTCATTTCATGGATATGGTTTTCTCCATGAGGTTCTCCGGTTTCCTCCCCCGGTCCAAAAACATGCACGGTAGGTTGATTGGCACCTTGGAAAATTGTCCCTAGTGTATGAATGTGTGTGTGATTGTGAGAGTGTGTGTGTGCCCTGCGATGGGTTTGCATTCCATCCAGGGTGTATCCTGCCTTAATGCCCATAGACGCCTGAGATAGACACAGACTCCCCATGACCCGAGGGAAGATCGGATAAAGCGCTAGAAGATGAACGAATGAATGAATAATTCCCATATTTCTGCCTTATTATGTGTATATACAAAGGGTCAGAGACGCAATATGTCTATATCATATATCAGTATATATTTTACTTAAAAAGCGAAGTCATTTACATTCCGTGTAGGAGAACTGTGTTTGGTTCTATTCACTATAATTAATAATGCATGACCTCAAATGGAATGAGATAGAATCAGTTCTAATCTAAAGCCCGGCTGGAAATCAGTCCAAATCTCTGTCCCTGGAACTGAATGGGATCAAATTTGTAAAGCATTGATGGTCAACACCACTCTCTTCTGACCCTTTTACGTCTTCTGTAAAGCTCTCATTTTCCAATCCGGTGCAATCCCGAACGCATCGCAGGGAACGAATCCATTTCGCTTTAACGGTCATATAAAGATGATTCAGACATCCAAGGTAGAAAAGAAAGTGCGAATAGAAAATCTCGCCCCCGGTGGCATTATTTTCATAATTCAATACGGTGCCTTTAGCATATCATTCTTATATGCGCTATTGTATAAGCATGACAGAATGTGATATTTGAGACTATGGTGGGCCTTGGGCTGTGCTTTAATGAGCAGAGGTTAGCATCACCTGGGTAAACAAGCTCAAACAGCAAGTGATTGATCTCTCATAGAACCTCCTTTTCAGCTCAGTGGTGAGAAACGTCACGCAATCTTAGCCGGGTGGAATAAAAACAGCAAAGTCAATTTGGAAAAGTATGGCTTAAAGGGGCAAAGGCAAACAAAAACAAAACCCAGCATATTAAGGATAACAGTGCACCTGAAAAACAAATGAAATGAAAGGGAAGGTTCTCCGGTTTCCCCGGTCCAAAAATATATGATAATTATTACAAGATAAATATATATATAAATATATATATATATATATATAGGGGCGTGGCACGGTGGCGTAGTGGTTAGCACATTCACCTCACACCGCCAGGATCCGGGTTGGTTTCGATTCCTGTCTTGGTCATGTGTGTGTGGAGTTTGCATGTTCTCCCCGTGTCTCAGGGTTTTTTTCTTCCGGGGTTCTCCGGTTTCCCCCGGTCCAAAAACATGCAAGGTGGATGATTGGCACCTTGGAAAATTGTCCCTAGTGTATGAATATGTGTGTGTGTGTGTGTGTGTCCTGCGATGGGTGTATGGGTTGCATTCCAGGAGGGTGTATCCTGCCTTAATGCCCATAGACGCCTGAGATAGGCACAGGCTCCCCGTGACCGGGAACGATCCCCGTAGACCCTAGAATGAATGAAATTTGATGGAATATATATATATATATATATATATATATATATATATATATTTATATATATATATATATATATATATTTTTTTTTATTTTTTTGGGGATGGGGGGGTTGTTTTATTATTTTGGGGGGGGGTGGCAGGGAGTTGGGTTTTTTTTGTTATTATTATTTTTATTATTATTATTATTATTATTATTATTTTTTATTATTATTATTATTATTATATTTTTTTATAATTTTTTTCTTTTTTAACTTTTTTGTATTTGTTGATCTTTTACCACATAATAGAAACTTGATGAAAACCGCATAAATGTTTGTCCTTGCTCTTTGACAGGAATTGATATATTTTTCTATCGTTTTTCTGTTAAGAAAACGTTTATTTGGAAATAATTATATGTAAAAAAAAAAAAAAAAAAAAAAAAACAACATTTCTTGTCCATCAGACGGACAACGAAACATTTCCACATTAATCCATGTTGTGAAAGGTCACAATATTAGAATATTACAATATGCACTGGTAGGTGAGATGGAGTCGGTCGCGAACAAATGACTGCCGCATTGCATCACATGCATCCGCAAACCGCATGGGTCAAAAAATCTGAGAAACTGAAAAAGGGTCATGTGACATGTTTGAACGCTCGGCACATCGACGGGAGTCGGACGCTGGATAATTTGATGATGTCACGTGCGTCACTGGCCCCGCCCCCTCCGCCCCCTCCTGAAAAAAACACTGCCCAAAAGCGGCGTTTTTGGTGTCTAAACACTCGTCTCTCCGAATGAGCTAGCATTTCGAAGTGAACGCTAAATATTAAATGGACCAGGTTCTAATGGGTCGCTTTTACATCGTCGAGCATCGCTCACATTTTCTTCAGGAAACGTCCCATGTCTAGTTCTTTTTGTATTACATGTTTATAATGAGGTTTTATAAGAGCAAACATCAGCCACCGTGAGAACTAGATGTGCATGTGATTACTTAAATATGAGCACTTTACTTAAATACTGATCTATTGAATCAATAAGTCTCTGCTATGATGTTTTTTTGTCTGTGTTAAGAATTCTGAAAATCGAAAACGATTACCGTCGACAAAATCCCGTGAAGGTTTATGTAAAACAGCCCTATAGCTACATTTCAGCAACATTAATCCAATAAACGAGTGACAGAACAGCCACAACTCGGCCGGCATCTGGATAAATTCGGATTAATAGTGTTGGTGAGCGAGCGCTTGTTATGCTCCGTGCACATTTTCGCATTCTTACATTCTGCGCTCTGGATATTCCGCTTTTACTCCAAAGACCATGACGGATGAACTGAGAAGAATCGACATCCCATTCAGGGTGTGCTCTTCCACCGACATTCACCCGGAAAAAAACGCTTACAGGAATCAAGAAAGAAAACGGGAATATTATTATTTTATTTTGGTATATCAGGATTTATATGCCATCGCCCAGTAAACAATACAAACACACAAACATGGGCAACACGGATTATATTTACAACGACGTCTACAATATTTGTGCTTTTGTTGAGTCTTTTCTCGGTTCTGCTGATTTTAATAATCATATTATATAGAAATATATGTTATTCATTCATTCATCTGACTGATTCATTGCTGATCCTGATTCTGTTTCATTCACATTATTGTTGTTGTGTGATGCCAGGGTCCGAATGACTTTGGGTTTGGATTGTGTTTTTGGATTTGACCACCTAAACATTATTAACATCTTCATGCTCAGGTTATGTTTTTTTTTTTATGTTTGCATGATTTATTTTATTATAGCAAATATTATTATTATTATTATTATTATTAATAATAATAATAATAATAATAATAACAATAAAATATATATTACTATTATATTAGTAGTAGTAGTTATTATTAGTGTTGTTGTTGATGTTGATGTTGTTGTTGTTGGTTGTTCTTGTTATTATTATTATTAGTATTAGTATTATTATTGTTGTTGTTGTTGTTCTTATTCTTATTATTGTTTATCTTCTTCTTCTTTCGATTGTTTCTTCTCTTCTTCTTCTTAGCTTCTTCTTCTTCCTTTTTCAGTCTTCTTCTTATTTTTATACTTTCTTCTTCTCTTCTTCTCTTCTTCTTCTTCTTTATTTTTCTTCTTAGTAT
>JACRUU010000016.1:17811629-17819129 GCA_030449085.1 Kryptopterus vitreolus
TTCCTGAGCAACTCTATCACTTTCTGGTTTGGGAATTGTAAAGTCTCAGACTTCATGACCCTGCTGCAGGTAGTGAAAATGGCCCCGGAACATCATTAGGCCCCTTTTCTTTTCCCTTCAGGACATTCGCCACTGACACTGCATCCAAAAAGCCTCCAGCATTGTAGATAACCCCTTCCACTACCCCTTTTTTTTCCTTTTTTTTTTTATCCTGTCTGGCAAAAGATATTGCAGCATCCAGGTCAGTCCTGCTACAGTCCATGGTTTCTTCCCCAAGGCGATTTAATATCCTGCTGTTAAGAAAGGGTTAAAACCCACCGTTGACCACATGCACCACCACTTAATTATGTATTTCCTTCTCTCTTCGTTCATCACTGTTATCGTCACCTATAGGCTGTGCGTTTATAGATGATTAAATATTATTCATATCGTCATTCCGGGATTCGTACACCAGAGCGAGTTTGAGCGCCAGGTCTCACCGCAGCGGTTGAAGCATCCAGAACGAAGGCTTGACAAATCCACCTGCAGGGCTGAACCATTCCAAAAAGGCAGATTAGAGTTAGCTAACCCGATTCCACGCAGGCAGGATTACGCCTGTAGCCTGTCGAGCTCTGGAAATGTAATCAATTATGGCTTGCTGTAAAGAAACAATGCATGCAGAGATATTTAACAAGGAACACAGACATATTTATTTTAAACAAATGTAGACAAATACGAGCGTTAGCAAGATTACAGGGTTTTTTTTTTTTATTTCTCTCTATAATAATGCAAAGTAAAATGATAAAAAATTAAGTAAACGAGGTTTTTCTTATATTTTTCATAATATTTCCATTTATAATATTCTCATAAATTCTCAAAAAATATTCCTAATATTTTCCATTTTCAAAATCTCACTTTTTGCTTACCTACATTTTAAGCGAGAAGTCGTTCGTTATATTTAGAAGTGGATAAACAAAGAGTCTTGTGACAGTAATTTAATAGATTTATTTTTTTTTTATAGTGGCCACCTTAAAAGCACTAGAGGAAATCCAATATGACCGAGATCATCATACCCTTCTAGCATTTCATATCACAATATCTGCACATCTTCTATATGTTCTCATAGAGCAGCATTTAAATAAATAAATAAATACACTATTTGAGTGGCTTACGGGAGTAGCACGTTCGCCTCACACCGCCAGGGTCCGGGTTCGATTCCCGTCTCGGCCATGTGTGTGTGGAGTTTGTGCATGTTCTCCCCGTGCCTCATGGTGTTTTTCTCCGGGTTCTCCGGTTTCCTCCCCCGGTCCAAAAACATGCACGTTAGGTTGATTGGCACCTTGGAAAATTTCCCTAGTGTATGAATGTGTGTGTGAATGTGTGTGTGAATGTGTGAGTGTGTGAATGTGTGTGTGTGTGAATGTGTGTGTGTGTGTGTGTGTGTGTGTGTACTGTGATGGGTTGGCATTCCATCCAGGGTGTATCCTGCCTTAATGCCCATAGACGCCTGAGATAGACACAGGCTCCCTGTGACCCGAGGGAAGATCGGATATAGCGGTAGAAGATGAATGAATGAATGAATGAATCTGTACTTTAACTCAATTACAGTGTTTGTGCAATTCTACCTGGGATAATGTATTTATTTATGCATTACATTCTCTAATTCATCATAAACAAAGGCAAGATCTCACTTAATTGCATGCATTTCTCCTACATGGGCTTTTTTTGTGTCTAGTCATGTCTACAGCATGGTTTTATCATCGGTTTTGTTTACCTGTTGTGTTCACCAAACCCTGACTAGTTTATCAAATATATTTATATCAAAATATTGATAAATATGACATTATCAGAATAATGATAACACTTCTCCTACACAAATGTGTTCTACACAAATTGGAGACCATTTTCCAAATCCACTACCCGTCCCTGTAAATCAGCAGGACATTTCTATTTTCCTCAAGCTTTATCTGACCTTTGGCACCCGAACCTCTGCCAGAAGTGTTTGTCCGGCAAGATCACAGGCTGTCACAGTCTGTCACTGTATTCACCTCCAGTTCAGAAGAGTATATTTTTTTCCCCTTTGCTTGTATGCATGGTGATATTTAAGCATGGGCAGTTTTAGACAGGTTTTAAAGTCAAAACACAAGAGTTGATTTGAATATATTTTATATGTGAATATAATGAAGGGGCACGGTGGCGTAGTGGTTAGCACGTTCGCCTCACACCGCCAGGATCCGGGTTCGATTCCCGTCTCGGGAATGTGTGTGTGGAGTTTGCATGTTCTCCCCGTGCCTCAGGGGGTTTTTCTCCCCCGGGTTCTCCGGTTTCCTCCCGGTCCAAAAACATGCACGGTAGGTTGATTGGCACCTTGGAAAATTGTCCCTAGTGTATGAATGTGTGCGTGAATGTGTGTGTGTGTGTCCTGCGATGGGTTGGCATTCCATCCAGGGTGTATCCTGCCTTAATGCCCATAGACGCCTGAGATAGGCACAGGCTCCCCGTGACCCGAGGAAGATCGGATAAAGCGTTAGAAGATGAATGAATGAATGTAATATAATGATTCGAAGTGTAACCAAAAACTAGCAACAATGATAAAAACATATATACATATGCAACTTTTTCTGGCATGCAAAAAAGACAAAAAAAGCAAAGAAAATGCCATTTTACACAAAATGATTGGTTTACTCTGGTGTATATGCACTGAAAATAAAAGTGATGCTATGCATGTGCATTTTCATGAATGCAAAGTTGTGATGCATGCGTGACAGAGACTAGTACCTCTTATTACACACCCAAACAGTCTCTCCAAACCAAATTCTGCCTGTACATGAGGAAAGGAGCAATTATTGTCCCCATTCTTCCTCGCCGGCTTTGCTTGGAATTGAATAAAAGGGCAGCATGCCGACTGTAATAGCATACATTTACCAGCTATAATAAAGTTATGAAGGCATTCAAACATTTACATGCACTCTGGAGGACTTCTTTCTTCCGCAGTCTGTCATTAGATCCATCTGGCCTCGATGCATAAGAGCAAACTGCACTTGACCTCCAGCATTCAACTTGGCTTTTTCCATTTGCATGCGTAAATAACTGCAATCACCTACAAGGTTTCACCTGTGAGTGTTTATATTCATTTCTATACATTGTTGGTGAGTTAAAAGTTGATTAAATGTATTGAAGATATGATATTGAAGATGGTATGAAGAACTGCTTATTCTGCTTATTTCCTATATATATATATATATATATATATATACATATATATATATATATATATATATATATATATATATATATATATATATATATTCACTGTAAGAGTTCATGGCCTCTGTTATTCATGGATTTTTTTCTTTGAACCCAACTATAAAGCTGAAATCTTTGCTTATTCACACAAACTTGCATTTTTTTTATTTTTTTTTTTTCTGGGAAGATTTTTGTGCTGATTATTCTTTTTGCTTTTTTTTTTTCAATCCCTGACATTCCGCCCAAACACCCTGCACCTTCTAACACCAGATCAGCATTAAGACACCCCAGGAGAAGACTGAAATACTGAAATACTGGATAAGCTCCAGGAAGTGAAACATTTTGCCGCAGTAGTGCAGCAGCATTACGGCATCAATGAAAGCATTAAAGGCATTTATAGGCTTTTTTTTTTAATCACATATCATATTATATTATATATATATATATTGTTGGGGACATGTTGTATACACACATAGTGTTGGGAGTTACTAGTTACATGTAACGGCTTTACGTAATTTAATTACAAAATAAAAGTAACAGTAATCAATTACAGTTACTGCAAAAAAACTTAGGCCCCCTAGTGGCCAAATGAAAGTAATCAAAAAGTAATCAGTTACTTTACTTTTATAAATTCATTGAAAAGTTACACTACTTGTTACATTTAATATTATATATATATATATATATATATATCTATATATATATATATATATATATATATATATATATATATATATATATATAAAGTTCATGCATTTGAGGAAGGAATGAATAAATAAATGTTCTCCAATTATGTGTTTAATGCAATAATATAAAATTACAAATTTACCAAAATCAATCGGTTAACAATAAATCCCTGAATAAATAAAGTAAGGATTTTTAAGTATTAAGTTAAGAACTGGTAAAATCGTTTCCATGGTGACATGTCCGGTATTCAGTAACGCGGTGGACATGGATGAATAACTTTATGGAAGCCCCTGGCTCTTCTCCATCACTCACCCCGGATGAAAATAACCGTGACTCTGTGAGACACCGCACCCATGATGTAATTGTTACTCATTGTTTATTACATTTCATTGCATCAACACAGATGAGCTCCAGGCATTTGATAAAAGTGCACACTTTTTTGCAAGGTCGTTACACAATTAGAGGTGTTTCGCTTAATTAATTCCCACTGTCGTTTACACTCGGCCATTGATCGATGCTTGTGAAGTGGAAAGCGATTGAGGTGCTGAGGTTTAATATAAGGACAGCTCCGAGCGATGCACTGATTAGCATACTTTTACAAAAAAGAAATGTAACTTTACTTGGAATTATATATTTTTAGGAAAGGCTGATACAGGGGTTTACTGCACAGAAAAACAAATAACAAATATCCAAATAGTAACTTGATGGATGTAGGATTGATGGATTTATGAATTATGATTATATTATATAATAATATATATATATATATTATATTATATATATATATATAATATATATTTATAAATAATATATATATTATATATAATAATATATATAACATATATATATATATAACTATATATATATATATATATATATATATATATATATATATATATATATATATATATATATATATATATATATAGGGATATATATATATATATATATATAGACATAACATAGATAATAACGTTAACATTAAGGATTTGAAGAAACAGAGGTCGTATTTTATACCATTTTAATTTACTTTAGTCAAGGGGGTAGATAGATCGTGGTCGGGGGGGAAGGGGGGTTTCTCCGGGTTCTCCGGTTTCCTCCCCCGGTCCAAAAGCATCCATGGTAGGTTGATTGGCACCTTGGAAAATTGTCCCTAGTGAATGAATGTGTGTGTGTGTGTGTGTGTGTGTGTGTGTGAGTGTGTATGTGATGTGTTGGCATCCCATCCAGGGTGTATCCTGCGACTTGAATGCCCATAGACGCCTGTGATAGACACAGACTCCCCGTGACCCGAGGGAAGATCGCATAAATGAATGAATGAATATATATATATATATATATATATATATATATATATATATATATATATATATTTATTTATATATATATATATCATTTTATTGTTTATATAAATGTATTTATTAGCTTGGGACACTAATTATTGCCAAATGTATTTATATATTTATATTTTTATATGTTTATATAAATTTATATAAATTATATTTATGTTTATATAAAAGTATGTTTATTGATTACAGATTAGACAGGAGAATCCATCACTATTGGCAGACAGTGTTGATGATTCAAGAAAGCATGACAGCTTTATAGGAGCAGTATAAGTGGATTGTCAGGTCCTGTATAAAGCGATATCACTCAGCGAGTGCCGGAGAATTAAGCCTCGTCTGCATTAGGACTTGGAACGGGATTCACCAGCTCGGGGTCGCGAACTCAGAAAGCTGCGAGTGGATGAGAAAGAGATGTTAACCAATCAAAGGCAGGGAAACACACTATGGGCTGTGTAAT
Organism: Kryptopterus vitreolus; assembly: GCA_030449085.1. Lineage (NCBI taxonomy): Eukaryota > Metazoa > Chordata > Actinopteri > Siluriformes > Siluridae > Kryptopterus > Kryptopterus vitreolus. The sequence goes on from JACRUU010000016.1 coordinate 17,817,345, forward strand.
GTCCCTAATAAAAGGGGAGGGAATGTGAGAATTATTTGTTCGAATCACACCCAGGTCTCCCTGACTCACTTCTCAGGGGTGACGTCGCTTTATGACTGATACATGCAAGGCCATCTGTGATTATAACATTCAGCTCAGACTGGTACAGTAATAATATCAGTCAAGTGAGGGAGTCATATACCAAGTGTCGGCCTTTCAATGATTACATGAAATCCTACAGTTTGGGAATCATTCCAGGGAATTAAACAGTGCTAGATTTATTTATTTGCATGATGCATTAAAGATATGGTTTATTACAAACAGACACTTCACTGGCACAACATTGCACAATAAACACTGGTCACATCACACTTGCACCTGTCACTTTACACACTTCTACACCTTACACACTATTTTTTTTTCATTCATTCATTCATCTTCTACCGATTTATCCGATCTTCCCTCGGGTCACAGGGAGTCTGTGTCTATCTCAGGCGTCTATGGGCATTAATGGCAGGATACACCCTGGATGAAATGTCAATCCATCGCAGGGGCACACACACACACATTCATACAATAGGGACAATTTTCCAAGGTGCCAATCAACCTACCGTGCATGTTTTTGGACCTGGGGGAGGAAACCGGAGAACCCGGAGAAAAACCCCCTGAGGGAACCCCCTGAGGCACGGGGAGAACATGCAAAGCAAACTCCACACACACATGGCCGAGACGGGAATTGAACCCGGACCCTTGGCGGTGTGAGGCGAACGTTCTAACCACTAAACCACCGTGCCCCTTCACTATATTTTTATATTTTTATATATTTATATAAATGATCTCTCTTTACTTTTTTTACTCTTTGTTTATATATATATATATATATATATATATATATATATATATATATATATATATATATATATATATTTTTTTTTTTTTTTTTTTTTTCCCCTTGTTGCATAGTTTTCTTCCCTTATCCACATTATTTATATATATAATCATGTTTACATGCTGGACGGTCATTAAAAAAACATCTCACTTCATGTCGTATTGTTTATGCATAAGTATGTGACAAATAAAATCTGAATCTGAATCTATTTTCAAAAATTAGTCATATGTTTAGGATTCAGGATGTCTGTTTTTTAAATGCAAAGAAAGAAATTAAAAATTTATTTAGGTTATAAACAGGTTATTACAGATATTTTATTCCCACCTTTTTAGACTTCATCAGTGTTGACCAAAGTGAATAAATCATGTCTATGAAGTTGGTATAGTGCAGTAGTTAAGGGATGGATCTCTGAACCGGATGATTGCAGGTTCAAATCCCACCACCACCAAGCTGCCACTAGTGGGCCCTTGAGCAAGGCCCTTAACCCTCAATTGCATTTTCCTTCCGAGGGAAGCTAAAAGACCTGAGATCCTTAGACAGGAAACGTTGTTTACAGCACTGTCAGAGAACACTTTTATTCCACCATACTGAACTCTGGCATCAGTAGACTTTGAAATCTAGTCGGGATCGACCTCTGTCATCTGGCCTGCGATGCTCAAATCCACCCGAGTGAAACCGAATACTGGCCTGAAACCTGTGGCGTCAATTCAATCTAACGCTCAAATTCCCCTCTGAGAAAAGTGGAAGGATTATATTTACATTTGGAGAACGACACAAATATCTGGAGTAGAACGTGCAATTCTTAAAGTCACACAAGCCTCGGTCTGTGATATAATGTACACAGACATCCTTGATGAAAACGCCGCTCCGGAGCACACCTGGATCTCCGACTGGAGCGGCGCTTCATCTCTCAACAC
>JACRUU010000016.1:17821629-17841629 GCA_030449085.1 Kryptopterus vitreolus
GTGTAAAAGACAAACTGTTAACATGTAAAGAGACGTCTGTATCTAAAGCACTAATGAATAAATAAATAAATACAAGAATTGTATTGAAATATTTGTAAATAATCCACGGTACTTCAAGGATCCGGTTAATGAAAGTCTCTTAAACAATTAAGGGTAAATTGACATGAGCCGGATCCAATTATCTCATGAATTAAGATCCCGCTAACTGAATCCCATGTTTGTAAACTCGATTAGACGATGCACTATTGAATTATCCTGGATAAGTGTACACTCGGGCTCGGTTTTAAGGGCAGGATAAATGACATGCCAAATTAGGACCGCATGCCTTTAATGTTGTGTGTGTGTGTGTGTGTGTGTGTGTGTATCTCTATCACTATATCACAAGGCAGCAAAAACGACGAAAAATAACCAGCATGTGAAATGAAAATAGCAATAATAAGACGCTTACAGAAGGGTCGGATATCATTTTCCCCTTCACGTAAAATAAAACGAACATCCCGCCAGCTCGTGGAAGAAAATGTGCTACTTTTATTTTACATAATGTGTTTTTGCTTATGTTTATGTAATGTCTATACCTTTATCTTGTCATTGATCCTGGTGTTTATCCACTTCCATGTTTAATGTATTTATTCCATTGCTTTCTCTTTGTCTTGTTTTTTTTTCCTGCCCTATAATTGTTATTTGCATAATTTTCTATGTTGTATTTGCTTTATATTAAATAAACTGCTTCTTTTATACACACGGACATCCGCCTTGGCCATGCGTTACTGTAGGTGAGATAAAATGCCGTGCACTTTTTTCGCTTTTCTTTTTGCTTGTTCCAAAATTTTTCTCATTGTTTTCATCATCAAATGACGCGTAGGGACGGGACACGGTGGTTTAGTGGTTAGCACGTTCGCCTCACACCGACCAGGGTCCGGGTTCGATTCCCGTCTCGGCCATGTGTGTGTGGAGTTTGTGCATGTTCTCCCCGTGTCTCAGGGGGTTTTTCTCCGGGTTCTCCGGTTTCCTCCCCGGTCCAAAAACATGCACGGTAGGTTGATTGGCACCTTGGAAAAAAATTGTCCCTAGTGTATGAATGTGTGTGTGAATGTGTGTGTGTGTGTCCTGCGATGGGATTGGCATTCCATCCAGGGTGTATCCTGCCTTAATGCCCATAGACGCCTGAGATAGACACAGACTCCCCGTGACCCGAGAGAAGATCGGATAAAGCGCTAGAAGATGAATGAATGAATGAATGATGGCGTAGGACAACTCTTTCTATTGTATTACCCCTGCTCTTTATCATCATCTGTTAAGTTTGACTAGAAGCAGAAAATGAGAGAATATCACACCCGTCCTTATGTCCTTACACTGGCTTCCAGTTACATTTAGGATTGATTTTAAAGTACTTTTACTCGTTTATAACTCACTCAATGGCCTGAGACTTAAATACATTTCCAGATGTGCTCACTGAATACAAAGCAAACAGATCAATCAGATCACAAGGATCGAGTCAGTTAGAAAAGCATCTGCCTTTAGCTTTCATGATGCCCGCGATTGGAATCGGCTTCCAGAAGAGATTGGAATCCACATTTAAATCCAGACTTAAAACTCATCTGATTGTGAATGAACGCATTGTTCCATGAATTGGATTTATAATAATTTTTATTCCTTTTTTTATTCATTCATCTTCTACTGTAGCGTGAGGACGACGCGCTGGACGAACCCGGAACCTGACGCGCTAAACCATAACCACCGCCCCCTGGACGACGCGCTGGACGATGCCAACCCATCACTGCTGGATGTTTTTGGACGACGCACTGGATACGAGCATCAGCCAAACGCAGCTAAATGAGACGCGCTGGAATGGACGACGCGCTGGACGACGCGCTAAACCCGACAGAACTAGCCAAACGCCGCTGGAAATGAGCCGACAGAACTATCCGTGCAGCAATTCATGCAAATGATGGGATCTGAAATCAATCAAGCTGTAGAATAAGTTTAATTAGTCTGCTTATGTGCACATGTGTTCACACACACACACACACACACACACACACACACACACACACACACACACACACACACCTCAGCAGCAGGAAAATAATAGTAGCATTTTTTCCCTTCATTTCTTTGATTTAATTTCTTAAGTACTAAATTTATCCTTGTCACGTGTTGAAGCGAAGGCGAGAGTAGTATGAGTACGCGAGTGCGCAAATGTATCCGTAAAGTAGAGATCGAATTAAAGACGTAAGCAGAAGGGAGCGGAAAACAGCCGGGAACATGAAGTGAGTATCGACAGGTATCTGATTGTGAGGAAAAACATACAACGGGAAAAGAAACGAGAGTCGGAAGTTTATTACTTTATTCAGTTTATTTGCATTGCACTTTTAGAGGTTATAGCGAGGTTATAAACGTGTTATAAATAAGTCTGTGCTTAATGAATGAGCCAGAAAGGTGACATTGAAAAGGAAAAAAGTATCTGGCGGAAACATTAAGAGGAACCAGATTCATCTTGGAGGCACCAAAAGTCATTGTGTAAATGAAGTGTTTACGATTAAATGCAGAGCTGTTCTGCATCCCATAATATTTATTACTGATTCAGTACAAATCCAACCACAAAACATTACGAGTTGTTCAGGAACTTCATGGATTTTCAGGCTGCCGAGGTGGAACCGAGCCCCAGCTCCACCGAGCGCTCTCCCACCCAACACAGCTCCATCCAGAGGGAGGATGTGGGGATGAGTCAGGAACATCTGACAAGAGAAACAGGACGAGGTTCCTGCTTAGTGGTACCTCAGGAGCATGTTTAACTCCACAGAAATGGGGGGAAAAGATGAAGAAGGAGAAAAGACAGAGAAATGAGAATTGTAATTGAAACCGGGCCCAATACAAACACTTGGTGAACCTGCTTTTGAAAAGAATGTAGTCACGGTGAATAATATTGATCATTTTGTCCATATTCAGAAAAACTATTTACACATAAATGTTTTTTTTTTTCTTTATCGTGAGCACTATACAGCAGAGCGTTTAAGTCAGGGGTGGGCAATTATATTTTCCAAAGGGCCACATGAGAAACCTGAGGTGTGTTCGTGGGCCGAACCAACAATGACGTTGAACGTAACTTATGTTCAATATGAATTTTTTCCTCTTGTAAAGAGTGTTAAATATCATCATGTTCATTAGGCTACCCACTATCCTTAAGAATAAGGATATTCTATTTAAGGAAAAAAAACAACAAAAGAAATGGCTGTATTTTTAACACTGAGCATACTCCAACAATGTTAGCGTTGCTGTGCGGTTATACATTCTACTCGTGCGGCAAAGAAGCCGAAGCAGTTCAGCGGGCCGGATTAAAAGGACCAAGGGGCCGGATGTGGCCCCCGGGCCGTAGTTTGCCCACCCCTGGTTTAAGTAAATGCTGAAGTTTTGTTATTACTATGAAAGGCAATAGTTTCGAACGGAGGTGAAGGTTTTAGAGAAAACAAACTGTGCAAGATTGTAACTGATAAACAAGAATTAAAAAAAAATAAACAGAAAACCCAGAAAAAAGGCAAAAGCAGGGAGACTAATGTAATCAGTTGGAACGTGGATACAAGTGGGACTATTTCTAATACATAAATGCAAACATACCAAATAAATAGAAACAAAGACAAAGAATTCAAACACATAAATGTGACCATGACCATGAATGTGAGCTAAAAAGTAACAAAACGACAACCGTTTAATACTGGTCCGTTTAATATTTAGCGTTGACTTTGAAATGCTAGCTCGTTCGGAGAGACACTTTTTGGGCGGTTTTTCAGGAGAGGGCGTGGTCAGTGATGCATGTGATATTAAATTATCCAGCATCCGACTCCTGACAATGTTCCGAGCGTTTAGACATGTCACATGACCCTGTGTCGGAGTTTAGACGTTTCGCGAATTTTTCGTGTTTCAGTTATATGATCACAACCTACTCCATCTCACCTACGAGTGGATATGTCAAATGTGTGTCGGGCGAACACGGGCCGAACAGCGGAGCGTCAAATTTCCCCATTCATTCTCTATGGGGTCGGAATGTCGTGGATTTCCCGAAATTCCGAACATGTGTGGGAATCGGGAGGTATATGATGGTGATCCACTCCGGACCCCCTACGAGTGGATTTGCCATATGTGCATGTCGGACGCTCACAGGACGAACTGTGCGTCACGAAATTTCAACCCCATTCATTTTCTATGGGAAAATTACCGCTTTTTGGCCCCGGGTTCGGAATTCCGCGGGGCGATTCCTTATTAAAGTAACAGCACGCCTCACACCATCGGGACGCACGATATGAGGTACGATTCGTGAGGATCGGACAAAAACTGCGGGACGAGTTACACGCCGAATATTTGACCGAAGCGAGAGAGAGATTATAATAGTGCTGCTTTTTGCACACGTCACTAATAATGAATCATATGAGACGTCAAGTAAAGATGGACTTAAATGAGTCAGTTTAATTAATATTAAGTAGTGATTTAGGACAATAATGAAGCATGTGAAGGAGCAGATAATTAATGTATTAACTTATTTACCAATCACAGCATGACCCTGAAACATTCACCAACATTCACAACTGCTTAAAACGTATAAGGCAATAAATACATACAGGCTGTGCGTTACAGAGCGATGCGGTGAGAGCATTCTGCCTCGCCGCGTGCTTCCACCTTTATAAACATTACAAATGACAAGATTCATCAGCTCTTCTTCACTCGGCTTGAAAAGGAAAATTCGATGTTAAGTGCTGCATAAATAAAGAGTAAATGAATTACTGTATATAAATAATGTTTTAATTACGTTTTCTCCAAGACCAAAATAAATGCAAATTCCCAGGGAAAACGTCTGTATAACCTGCAAGACAAGCAGGTATATATATAGACATATATAATATATATATAGGGGTACGGTGGTTTAGTGGGTTGCACGTTCGCCTCACACCGCCAGGGTCGGGGGTTCGATTCCCGTCTCGGCCATGTGTGTGTGGAGTTTGTGCATGTTCTCCCCGTGCCTCAGGGGGTTTTTCTCCCTCCCCCTCCGGGTTCTTCGGTTTCCTCCCCCCGGTCCAAAAAGCATGTATGGTAGGTTGATTGGCACGTTGGAAAATTGTCCCTAGTGTATGAATGTGTGTGTGTGTGTGTGTGTGTGTGTGTGTGTCCTGTGATTGTTTGGCATTCCATACAGGGTGTATCCTGCCTTAATGACCCATAGACGCCTGAGATAGACACAGATTCCCCGTGACCCGAGGGAAGATCGGATAACGCGGTAGAAGATGAATTAATAAATGAATAAATATATATATATATATATATACTGTACACTGTGTCTCAGAAAAAGTATATACATTTTGACCAATTTTAGTAAAACTTAAAATGATAGTTTTATAGAATTAAAGGCAGATTTATAGATAAACAAATTTGAAACAAAGTGATAAATAAATGATTTACGCCGTGTCTCGTTTATCACAACACTACCTTGTAAAATCAGAGAAAGTGTATTTTTGGCATCTTTTCAACTATTATTCGTACTATTTTTCTTAATTATGCTCAAATATGACCGATTTAATTATAGTTTACAAAACAATTGAAACACTTATTTATTAATGAAATGTGCTGACGAGGTGAGCCAGCCTACTGCGCTTTCCATGGGATTTGGATTAAAGATGGTAAAATGTTAGTTTGAGAATGTGGAGACTATTTAGAGAATCAATAACAGGTTTAGAAATCGTCGGTACGAGACGTGAGTGAAGTGAGGCAATGCTCGGGTCGACACGCGGTCCGAACTGCCACAGCGAGCCATCGACAAAACCACTGCCCAGCGGCGCTCGCACTCATACTGTGTTTTTCTTTATATCATGCTTGAATTTTATTCACTTATCGTTGTTGAAATCATTACTTTTATCATTAAAAGACCGTGTAAATCCAGAAATACGCTTTTTTCACAAAGTAGTGTAGCGACCAATGAAACAATACATACATTAATAAGACATCAATTTGTTTAAATTCATTTACATTTACGCCATTTAGCAGACGCCCTTATCCAGAGCGATTTACACCTGAGCAGTTGAGAGTTAAGGGCCTTGGACAAGGGCCCACTAAAGGCAGCATGGCAGTGCTGGGATTCGAACATCCAACCTTCCCGAGCCCAAACCCTTAATATGCCCACCTCCAGTTATATGTGAAATATAATTCTGCCAAGTTTTATTAAAATTGGCCGAAATTTGACAGCGAAAATAAAAAGGGAAATCTTTTATTTTTGAGACACGATGTATGTCTAAAATATTGAATATATACGACCTCATGTGACTCTATAACATATATATACATACGTACATATATACATACATCCAGGGTGTATCCTGATGAATGAATGAATATATATATATATATATATATATATATATATATATATATATATATATATATATATATATATATATATACTATATATATATATATATATATATATACATAGTATAGTATACAGTGGAAGCTGAGTAGTGCTGGAATTTGAACTTAAAAAACTTCTGACTAGAGACATTCTATAGTATAGTATAGTATATTTATATTCTATAGTACATATTGGTAAAAGTAACATGTTCTGGTAATATGACTAGGTGATATAAACAGTCACGATCCATTAAGATCATGAATAAACCCAAGATGCCATTTGGATTGGCATATACATATCAGTAAATTCATACAAAAATATATATATATATATATATATATATATATATATATATATTTACTATTATACTCGTTATTTATTAAAATGCCACACTTAATCATGCTATTGAAAGTAACACCAGTAATGTACAGAATTACAGAATGCTCATTTCCCACACACTCTAGTCTGCAAAGCACACACACACACACACACACACACTTCACCGTCACAAGGGCTTCAAAAACACCCAAAAATAGGGCAGGAAATCCCACTGTGTGTCGAATTTAGAATGTCACACCCCCTTCTGTGCTGTCCCACCCATGTCAGGAACCAAAATATGAATAGGTTATTTGAATAAGTGATGAAATGTTATAAATAAATACAAAAAAAAAAGAACCCACATGGAATCATGGTAAGTTATGAATCATCATCGGGTTCCTTCGCAATGCAACAATAAAATGGACAGCGAAATGTGAGGTTTTTATATTTCATGCAGGAACAAGCAGGAGGTCAGACAAGAAAGAACATTAACCTGAATGTGTAGATTTTTATGACCTGCTCAGGACGGCGACGCGGTTTCAATGATCTCAAAACAAGAAGCTTTAAACCATCATAGGATATCTCATGTTTGAGTTTTTTGGTTTTTTGGGGGGGATTGGAGGGAAAAACATGTGAGACGAGCGCTATGTTAATAACATTTATCCCATAAACTGTTATAATAACCTTCACTTTTGTAGGTGGATGATGCACACGTGTGCTTGTGGATTTGTACAGAGGGGTATTGTCATGCTGGAACCGGTTTAGATCTCCTCGTTCAGGTTTAATACATCCTAATACATCCTAATACAACATCATATATATATATATATATATATATATATATATATATATTATATATAGCTATATATATATATATATATATATATACTATATATATATCTATATATATATATATATATATATATATATATATATATATATATATAAGTATACAATGACTGCAAAAATAAAAAATTTTATTTAAAAAAATTTGCAAAAAGTCAAGTTTAGTTTTATTTTATCTATTTTTATTTTATTTCTGCAAATGTCAGGTTTACTTTGATTTTATTTACTTTTATTTCTGCAAAGGTCAAGTTTATTTTTATTTCATTTATTTTGTTTTATTTCGGCAAACGTCAGGTTTACTTAGATTTTATTTACTTTTATTTCTGTAAAACTCAAGTTTACTTTATTTTTTTTTACTTTTATTTCTGCAAAAGTCAAGCTTACTTTTATTTTATTTACTTTTATTTTATTCCTGCCCCTGTCAAGTTTGCTTTTATTTTATTTACTTTTATTTTATTTCATATCATGTTCCCTGTCGTATCTTTTGATAAAAAAAAAGCAGCCGTCTGTAAAGGGCTGTAAATATTAATAATATTAATATAATATAAAACTGTGCTTGTTATATTCAAATGAGTTAAAATACAATTTGAGTGCATTAGAACATGTGACTTGCGTTACATGTTCAATATAAAATAAATCAATACCTTCTGACCAGTCGCTTTTATTAATAAATTGCATAAACTGCATTTTAAAATAAAGAGAAATTTCAAAACAAAATAATTAAAAAATAAACAGTAAATAATAAGTTCTGCAGACAGACGACAGACAAGCTTTTTTGTATAGTGACACACAATGCCATAGTAACGTAAGGATCCGAGTTTTGTGTTGTTGTTGCACTCGGTGTTGTGTTTGAGATATTGCGGTGAAATCCCGAGTGAGAAGTTTTATTGGAATAGACAGGAAATCGCCAGCTGAGCGCTTTTACATCAGAGATATGGATCAGAAATATGTTCCAGGTCCTCATTTTAGCCTGCTATAGTTTCAAACTCCTGTAAGATAGAGAGAGAGCGCCACACTGTGGTAAACAATGATATTCCTTTTTTTTTTTTTACTATAGATCATTATAACTTTAAGTGAGGTTTAACATCTAAGACACTGTTTTTGCTTATAGGTATTTTTGCTTGTTGATGTAATGTGTGAGGTTCTTAATGTTCTTAAGTAGTTTACTTTACTTCAATTTTTAGTTTTCGGACAACTTTTTACTTTTATTCATTACTGTTTTTTATAAGGAACCAAAGATGTAGAGTCTGGCTGATGTAAAGATCTGATGTAAAGATCTGATGTAAAGGTGATGTAAAGATCTGATGTAAATATCTGATGTAAAAATCATGTAAAGATCTGATGTAAAGATCTGATATAAAGATCTGATGTAAAGATCTGATGTAAAGATCTGATATAAAGATCTGATGTAAAGATCATGTAAAGGTGATGTAAAGATCTGATGTAAAGCTGATGTAAAGATCTGATGTAAAGATCTGATGTAAAGATCATGTAAAGGTGATGTAAAGATCTGATGTAAAGGTGATGTAAATCTGATGTAAAGATCTGATGTAAAGATCTGTAAAGATGTAAAGATCTGATGTAAAGGTTATCTAAAGGTGATCTGATGTAAAAATCTGATGTAAAAATCTGATATAAAGATCTGATGTAAAGATCATGTAAAGATCTGATATAAAGATCTGATATAAAGATCTGATGTAAAGATCTGATGTAAAGATCTGATGTAAAGATCTGATGTAAAGATCATGTAAAGATCTGATGTAAAGGTGATGTAAAGCTCTTTTGTAAATATCATGTAAAGATTCTGTTTGTTTGTTTTTTACTCCTCATAGTGTTTTAAGTACCGGGTTCGAAACAAAGCAAAAATGCAAAGGGAAGAAATCTGTGTTTTAATTCTTATATATTCACCGCTTATAAATATATCTATATATAACTGGATCACATTCACACTCACGTTCAAATTAACGGGACAATTTTTTCCAAAGGTGCCAATCAACCTACCGTGCATCCGTTTTTGGACCGGGGGGACCTGCAAACCGGAGAGCCCCGGGAAAATGCCCCCCACGGGGAGAAAACATTTTATAAAGCCCTGGGGAGAACTTTTGGCCAGCCTGGTGTTGCTAAAAGAGAGATGGGCAGACACACGTGCACACACACACACACACACACACACACACACACACACACACACACACACACACACACACACACACCACACACACACACACACACACACACCAATCACCACCACACACAGGCAAAGCCATTCATTTAGTCATCATTCATTTTCGCATCCGGTTCACAGACTTTCTGTCCTCTGTGCTCCTTACATTTTGTCCTTGAATGTGATTGATTGTTAAAAGGTTTGCCATGAAGTGGGTCAAAACACCTTTAAGCTACTCCGAGACTTCACAGTGTGAAGAAAAGAAACCAAAAGAAAAGATATCAGTTCAGGCAGAGCCCCAATTTTTTCATTGTGGTGCAGAAAATCTAATCTTTATTAGTTTCACTGGTAATAATGCATAGTAATTAGTAATTATTACATGGTTAAGCGTGGGGGACATATATATATATATATATATATATATATATATATATATATATATATATATATATATATATATAATATATATTATATATAGGCATGGTAAATTTAGTGGTTAACACGTTCTCCTCACACCTCAAGGGTCGGGGGTTCAATTGCCGTCTCGGTCATGGTGTTTGTGCATGTTCTCCCCGTGGCCTCAGGGGTTTTTCTCTGGGTTCTCCGGTTTCCTCCCCCGTAAGGTGTGTGTGTGTGTGTTTGTGTGAATGTGAGTGTGTGTGTGTGTGCCCTGTCGAATGGGTTTGGCATTCCATCCAGGGTGTATTCTGCCTTAATGCTCATAGATGCCTGAGATAGACACAGACTCCCCGTGACCCGAGGGAAGATGAATGAATGAATATATATATATATATATATATATATATATATATATATATATATATATATATATATATATATATATATATATATATAGACGATATATAGCGGAGATAATTATAGACTGTCCACAAATACAATTTACAATATACAATATACAGATCGAATTGTACAAATCGCCTTAAGACAGAATGTTGACCAATCAGAATTCAGCAGCCCTGTGTGATAACGAGGCATAACTATATATAATAGTTATATATAAGATATATAAGATATATATAAGATATAATTCCTTGTTGCACGGTGGCAACAAATACACTTCTGCTAATTCTCCCGCTAATGAGAGCGTCCGTCTTTGTGTTTGTGTTTTTCTCTCATCTACATGCAACCATCATAATCTTTGATAATGTGCTGCTGCCCACTGTTGGCCTGTGCTAATGATCCCCTTTGTATACTAATATAATGACTGCTGCTTTAATAAATAAATAAATAACAATACGAGCGACGTGGTCATAATGCGACCTCGTCCTTACATCCTCTCTCTCTCTCTCACACCCATTTAGCTTTGGTCGAAAGTGTGTACGTCACCTTAGAGTCAAATGTGATAACCGAGTTCATAACACGGTTACGTCCCATCACAGGAAGAATAGAGTTACCGGGGGCATCTCACGAAAGCCTATATGAGCACCTATGAGCACCATTTGTATCGCTGTTTAACGATATTATTACGGCGGAAATATAACATGAGCAGGACACGGAGGTGGAGATCCATCCATCATAAGAGCTGAGAAAGCTGAATATTATGGTCAGTGCATGTGTTTATTTTAATCATGGACATCCTTATAATTCGATTGTGTTTTATGTTCATGCGGTGTCATCATGGGTTTCCTTCCTCCTGTTAGATTGGTGCAACAAAGCACTGAGTAAATAGTAGTGTGTGTGTGTGTGTGTGTGTGTGTGTGTGTGTGTGTGTACAGTATATGTATATGTCCCATGCGTCTAGACTGGCATCCCATCCAGGATTTATATCGACCCCAAGGCCAGAAAACACATCCGCATCCACGACATCTACAATCAACATAAATCATTTGCTTTTAAATGAATCATTTTCCTGAATCTTCTTAAAACTACTTTTACAGCATACAGTGTTGTGAAAAAGTGTTTGCCCCCTATTTCATTCATTCATTCATTCATCTTCTACACACACACACACACACACACATTCACACACTAGGGACAATTTTCCAAGGTGCCAATCAACCTACCTTGCATGTTTTTGGACCGGGGGAGGAAACCGGAGAACCCGGAGAAAAACCCCCTGAGGCACGGGGAGAACATGCACAAACTCCACACACACATGGCCGAGACGGGAATCGAACCCGGACCCTGGCGGTGTGAGGCGACCCCCTATTTACCATTTTATTTATTTATTTATTTATTTGCATGTTTGTCCCAGAGAACACGGTGGTTTAGTGGTCAGCACGTTCGCCTCACACCTCCTACGATGGGGTTCGATTCCCGTCTCGGCCATGTGTGTGTGGAGCCATGCCATGTTTGCATGTTCTCCCCGTGCCTCAAGGGGTTTTTTCTCCGGGTTCTCCGGTTTCCTCCCCGGTCCAAAAACATGCACGGTAGGTTGATTGGCAACCTTGGAAAATTGTCCCTAGTGTGTGAATGTGTGTGTGTGTGTGTGTGTGTGTGTGTGTCCTTCATCCCCTTCATCCCATACAGGGTGTGTCATGCCTTGATGCCCCAAGATGCCTGAGATAGTGGGAAAAAAAGTGGGAATTTTTTAGCATAGAAAATTAAGGGGGTTGAAATTTGGTGCCTCACAGTTCGGCCTGTGAGCGTCCGACATGCACATATGGCAAATCCACTCATAGGGGGTCCGGAGTGGATTGTGATCATATTCCTCCCGAATCCCCCAAATTTGGAATTTCCGGATATCCACGACATTCCGGCCCCATAGAGAATGAATGGGGAAATTTGCTCCGCTCCGTAGGTTCGGCCCGTGCTCACCCCACATGCATATGTGACATATCCATTCATAGGTGGAGTCGGTCGTGAACATGTGACTGCCGCATGGTGTCACGTCGCCGTGTCATGTGACATGTCTAAACGCTCGGCTCATCGACGGGAGTTGGACGCTGGATAATGTGATGTCGTGCATCACTGGCCCCGCCTCCTCCCAAAAAAATGCCCAAAAGGGGTGTTTTTGGTGTCTAAACACTCGTCTCTCCAAACGAGCTAGCATTTCAAAGTCAACGCTAAATACTAACAGACCAGGCTGTAAGGGGGACTTTTTCACACCACTGTATACGTTTAATGAACTATATTTGAGTCCGGTTTCTGGCGCATACTAACACTCCTACATCCTCCACCGAGAATTTCGAAAAGGCTTCAGTCTGTAAATGTCCCAGATACATGGAAGAGAAAGTGCGAACAGGAAGTGGGGTTACACCAGTGCACATTTCATCTTTCAGTGATTAGTGTCACTCTCGTCCCGCTGTGATTTATGCAAAGCCATTAGCGTGAGTAATGTCAGCGTGTGTTTGTTTGTTCTCCCAAATGACCACTGAAAAATTAGACACCTGCACAGATCTATAACGAGGCTAAACATTGTACACAGGAAGAGCTGAGAACGCCAGTAATGGAGATTTATAATCGCTCTAGATTAAGGATTCGACCGTTTCCGCATGTTACGCATTAGAAATGATGCACATTATAGAGTGGCGAGGAAAAAAATACCTGACTCGACTCTATCTTGACTCGGCTCTATTGCATATACCATGTAAGAGCTTCCGAGTGGACATTTGTGTCTAAGGAGACTTAAAATGAAAATCTTGATGAAAAAATGACAAGTCCAATTTTATCTCCTTTATGGTTAAAAAAAAAACCCACAAAAAACTATTCATTTAGTTTTAAGGCTCCGTTATTCAATGAAGGACAAACTTTCAGGTGACTATTATAAGAATGTCCGAGGAGGACGGATCACTGCAGTGGAAATGTAGCACACAACACATATAGATCATCTAAAAAACTTCACACCTCCAGGGTCCGGGTTCGATTCCCGTCTCGGCCATGTGTGTGTGGAGTTTGTGCATGTTCTCCCCCCCGTGCCTCAGGGGGTTTTTTCTCCGGGTTCTTCCGGTTTCCTCCCCCCCGGTCCAAAAACATGCACGGTAGGTTGGTTGATTGACACCTTGGAAAAATTGTCCCTAGTGTATGAATGTGTGTGTGTGTGTGTGTGTGTGTGTGTGTGTGATGGGTTGGAATTCCATCCAGGGTGTATCCTGCCTTAATGCCCATAGACGCCTGAGATAGACACAGACTCCCCGTGACCCGAGGGAAGATCGGATAAAGCGGTAGAAGATGAATGAATGAATGAATATATATATATTTTTTTTCTTTCAACCCAACTACCTGCATGTCTTCCCTCACCACATCCATAAACCTCCTCTTCCTTTCCTCCTACCTGCTACCTCCATCCTCAGCGTTCTTCTCCCTCATGTTTCCCAAACCATCTCATTCTCTCTCCTCCATCAACTCGTCTCCAAAACATCATATATATATATATATATATATATATATATATATATATATATATATATATATATATATATATACTATATATATATATATATATATATATATATCAGTTCTTTAGAAGCATTCTTTGACCTTAGTCCAATTTATGTGTCCGTGCTCAGTGAAGGTCATTCTTCAGACACGTCACTTAACAGCCCAGATTCAGCGCTTATCTCCCCGCAGACTAACCCCGCCATTTCTGAACGCCATTCATTCATCTCACCCTCCCTTTATATGTTTTGGGGGGGAGAGAGATTACTCTAATAGTGTCCGTTCTCATTCTGCCCGTGTACAGGAGACTCTGCTGCTGCCGCCGCTGCTGCTGTCAGTGTGTTCTGGCTTACTTCCTCTCACGCTGTTATGAATCGCTCCCAGCAGGTGTCCTTCGCCAAAAATGGAGTCTCAGCGCAGAGGCTTGCTGTGCGCTCGGCACGAGCTCGTCCCTCACTGCTTATTTCATTATTATGTCCGCAACGTTCTTTTTGATTACCTCCAAGCTTTGGTGTTTTCAGAATAAAGATTTGCGGTAATACGTTTGTTCGACAAACTGCGATAAAGTTTATACACGATTTCTACACAAATGCAACTAACAATAAGTGCAATGTATATAAATAAATCTAATATAAATACAAGGATATTTAATACATGCATTATTAATATTGAAAGTAAAGGGGCACGTTCGCCACACACCACCAGGGTCCGGGTTCGATTCCCGTCTCGGCCATGTGTGTGTGGAGTTTGTGCATGTTCTCCCCTCTCCTCCCCCTTGCCTCAGGGGGTTTTTCTCCGGGTTCTCTGGTTTCCTCCTCCTCCTCCTCCTCCTCCGGTCCAAAAAACATGCACGGTAGGTTGAATTGGATTGGCACCTTGGAAAAATTGTCCCTAGTGTATCAATGTGTGTGTGTGTGTGTGTGTGTGTGTGTGTGTGTGTGTGTGTGTGTGTGTGTGTGCGATGGGTTGGCATTCCATCCAGGGTGTATCCTGCCTTAATACCCATAGACGCCTGAGATAGACACAGACTCCCCGTGACCCGAGGGAAGATCGGATAAAGCGCTAGAAGATGAATGAATGAATGAATGAATGAATATTGAAAGTGACCACGAGGTACAGTGTAATAATTTGAGGGAACATTATAAAATTTGACATTTACAGCATTTTGGCAGACGCCCTTATCCGGAGCAATCGAGGGTTAAGGGCCTTGCTCAAGGGCCCCACTTGCGGCAGCTTGGCGGGGTTTGAACCCGTGATCTTCGCCTTAACCACTGAGCTCCCACTTCCCTATAAGCCTAATAAATCAATCAATCAATCAATAAAAAACATAATTTATATTTGTACATATTTTTTAGTTAATTAACCACTTAATTAGTAAAAATGACAAAGTCACGATGGAATTTAGATTTGTTTAAAAAATAATCAGGAAAAGAAAAGTTTCTCTCTGCATTACTTTGGTCACCAATAAATAAAACGACTCTCAAACGCAATAACGCAAAATTGTCTATAAAGGAAAACGCAATGATAAACAACATTTACATAATTGACTTGATGACTGTGGGAGGCACGGTGGCGTAGTGGTTAGCACATTCGCCTCACACCGCCAGGATCCGGGTTCGATTCCCGGCTCGGTCATGTGTGTGTGGAGTTTGTGCATGTTCTCCCCCCGTGCCTCAAGGAGGTTTTTTCTCCGGGTTCTCCGGTTTTTCTCCGGTTTCCTCCTCCCCGGTCCAAAAAAACATGCACGGTAGGTTGATTGGCACCTTGGAAAATTGTCCCTAGTGTATGAATGTGTGTGTGTGTGTGTGTGTGTGTGTGTGTGTGTGCCCTGCGATGGGTTGGCATTCCATCCAGGGTGTATCCTGCCTTAATGCCCATAGACTCCTGAGATAGGCACAGACTCCCCGTGACCCGAGGAAAGATCGGATAAAGCGGTAGAAGATGAATGAATGAATGAATGACTTGATGACTGTGCATTGTATATTTTTGTGCTACATCCGTTCCGTTGCCACCGAGCTGATCTTGCTTTTCTTTTCTCCTCCTTATCTCTCCCCGTGCTACATGTTTGACACGAGCCTCGGGAACATCTGGATAACATCAGTCTACACGCACTCGGAGATGTCCCGTAGAAACCTGAGTCATGTATTATTTATATATATCGGATCATAATAAAATAATGATAGATTTTTCGTTTCCAACTGTTGCAGCTGGAACATCTTTTATTCTTATTTATTAATAAAGAAATGATAAATAAAACATATTGAAGTGAGAAGTGCATTAATATACATCAGAACTTATTTCAGATATAAACAGACGTCTGATGTGTGGTAATAAAAACGCATCAATGGCTTTTAACCAATAAGCATTGAGCAGCAGTGTAAGTATGATGGATTTCATTTAAAGATTAAAACGGAGGGATGAAGTGTGACATACAAGCTAAAAAAATATATATATATATATATATATATATATATATATATATATATATATATATATATATATAAATTGCCAAAAATGCAATCTTATGCTGCCATCTTGTGGTGAAATATTATATACTGCATGTTTGATATGGAAAGTATACAAAGCTTGTACTGTACAATATCAATGCCATGTGCGATATTTTTTGTTCGTTTTCGTTTGTATTACCTTTTAACTTGATTTACACTTCATACTTTGTCTTGCCACTTTGCTCATTAATTACCTCGAAAATCGGATGATAAAATTATTAAAATGATAAAAATAAACGTATGAGTTTTTCAAGGAACAATCTAAGATAGACTTTACTTGTACTCTGCACAATGGCAGTAAAATGGCATCTAATCTTATCTAAACGAATCTAAATTGTCTTTAACACTGTATACGTAAAAAAAAAAAAATTAATAATTTATATCTAACGTTCTAGAGCTGTGTCTCCCCCTGGTGGCTGTGTTGTGTAATTTCAAATCTGTGTAGTATATTTGCGAGTTCCTCTATACAAATAATTATTCCATTAAATGACATATAATCTAAATATTTGTGTACAGAATGCATGTATGTATGTATATTCTCACTAATGAATGGTGTTATTAGGATACATTTCTGTGGGCACAAAGTAGTTTTTTTTCTGCTTCTGCTGTTAAACCAATGTATATTATATATATATATATATATATATATATATCCATATATATATATATATATATATATATATATATATATATATATATATTCATTCATTTTCTACCGCTTTATATCCGATCTTCCCTCGGGTCACGGGGAGCCTGTGCCTATCTCAGGCGTCTATGGGTATTAAGGCAGGATACACCCTGGATGGAATGCCAACCCATCGCAGGGCACACACACACACACACACACATTCATACACTAGGGACAATTTTTCCAAGGTGCCAATCAACCTACCGTGTATGTTTTTGGACCGGGGAAGGAAACCGGAGAACCCGGAGAAAAACCCCCTGAGGCACGGGGAGAACATGCAAAACTCCACACACACATGACCGAGACGGGAATATGTATATATATATATATTATTTTAAAAGTATATATATATATATATATATATATATATATATATATATATATATATATATATATATATATATATTATAATAGATATATATATATATATATATAGTTTTTATGAGTTTTAGCTGAGTTTACACTTTGTGTTTAGCTGCCATCTGGGCAGATTTACAATGCTGATTTAGCAAGTGTTAGCATTTACGCATCCAGCATTTTAATTCTAAAGAGTGAATTGTATTTGCTGTTTGGTGTGGTAACGAGCCTAACGAGGAACCGTTTTCCAGGTCATTTCGGGGCCGTTTAGGGTTGGTGCTGTTTGTAATTAGCCTAGCCAGTGTGTCAATGTGTGTGTGTGTGTGTGTGTGTGTGTGTGTGTGTGTGTGTGTGTGTGTGATTGTGCGTCAGTTCATCTCCGGTGTTGTACACAACACGCTCTTGTGTAGGAGATCCCACAGTGATTTTGCAATAATAAAGCATTTAATGAATGTTATAATAAAGGATAGTTTTTACGCACACCTAAGAAATCTATTTCAATGCAAACGCAAGTGTTATAACATAAAATTATTAAAACTCCTGACCATCTCAACAACAATTTAAATCCACTTTTCTCAAGTATCTGCTGCACAAACCTCTGTAGGATGTTTACAGTGTTCTCAAGACAACAGATTAAATGCTCTAAGAATAAAGGTTTATGCTTTACATTATAAGAGCAATAAGAAGTACTTTCAAAGTTTTTTGTTTTTGTTTTTTTCCAGAAGAAAATGAGCTTCTGGATGCATTTACTTTATGGTATATTCAACTTTCCCCTTGAGTTGTGTCTAACAATCAGGTTTAGCATTGTATTAAAGGAACTCTGAATATTGATATTCAAAGATCGAGTATATAATATAATATAATGTAATATCATATAACATAAAAGAATATAATATGCAGCAACACCCAATGATATAATGATATGACATGCATATGCATGATATAATGTTGAAATATGATATATATATATATATATATATATATATATATATATATATATATATATATATATATATATAGACTATATATGGGTACACAATACCGCAGTATATATAAACATATAATATATTATATAGCGGTATTCACACAAATACCGTAAAATTATTACAAGTTAACTATACATACGACACCCTACCTGCTTTTATACTATACGATACGATTCCACACATTTTATTAGTAGCGGTAATTTAAAAAACGATGATGGGTGGGTGTAGTTCCTAGTGTTGGACTATAGGGGCACACACATCGCACCTCTCGGATGCACTACGACTTTGACGCTCATGAATCTTAAGGCATGACCCTTCTTTGTAAAAAATAATAATATATATATTATATATATATATATATATATATATATATATATATATATATATATATATATATAGGTTTTTTTTTTTTTTTTTTTTTTTTTTTTTTTTTTTACTTTTAACTATGTTTATTAAGTGGGGCACTGTGGTTTAGTGGTTATAGCACGTTCGCCTCACACCGCCGTGTGTGTGGAGTTTGTGCATGTTCTCCCCGTGCCTCAGGGGGTTTTTCTCCGGGTTCTCCGGTTTCCTCCTTCCTCCCCTCCTCCCCCGGTCCAAAAACATGCACGGTAGGTTGATTGGCACCTTGGAAAATTGTCCCTAGTGTATGAATGTGTGTGTGTGTGTGTGTGTGTGTGTGCCTTGCAATGGGTTGGCATTCCAACCCGGGTGTATCCTGCCTTAATGCCCATAGACGCCTGAGATAGACACAGACTCCCCGTGACCCGAGGGAAGATCGGATAAAGCGGTAGAAGATGAATGAATGAACTATGTTTATTAGTAAATAAAAACAAAACTCATTATTCAATTTCTGTTTATTCATTTCTTGATCTATTTATTTATTCATTTCATATCTCAGGGACAAAACCGAAATTCAATCTAAACCAAGTTTGGCATTTTTGCAGAACACAGAAATGCACTCACAGGCAGAAAGGAACAATTTTGGCACGTTTTCACGGACGAGTTCCAGATTTGTTGCTTAAACAAGTTGACAATTAGTGCTAAGTAAAATATTAGAAGAAGGCGTCTGGGGTCGGGATTACAAAACAGATAAGACACAATGAGCAGTTTCGCTTTAATAATTTGGACTCATTAGGTTTGGAGGCTGTCCTGCTAAAACAGCTGCTTCCTGTGAGATTCTGCTTAATGGCTCTTTAATAATGTCCTCATCAGACTGAGGGAAGTGTTTCAACTCATCCGATGATAATCATTCTCTCCGTCGCGCAGGTGCTAGAGAGATAAACCGCCGACGTGGGCACTTGAGAAATCACCTGCAGGAGCGGAATGGAGAAGCTCTTCCACAATTACAGGACTCGTGGACTGTATGATGTGATGTTGGACAGAATAGGACTTTATAATTGAT
>JACRUU010000016.1:17846629-17851629 GCA_030449085.1 Kryptopterus vitreolus
TATTATTATTATTGTTATTGTTATTATTTATTATTATTATTATTATATTATTATTTTATTATTATTATTATTATTAGCTTATTGTTATATTTATTATTATTATTATTATTATTATATTATTATTATTATTATCATTATCATCATATTGTTATATTATTATTATTATTATTATTATCTATTATTATTATTATTGTTATTATTATTATTATTATTATTATTATTATCATTATCATCATCATCATTATTATTATTGTTGTTATTTATTATTATTATTATTATTATTATTATCATCATTCATCATTATTATTGTTGTTATGTTATTATTATTATTTTATTATTATTATACTTATTTATCATCATTTATTATTTATTGTTATTATTATTATTATTATTTGAAATTGCAGTATTTTGACATTGGACAACTAAACATGTATGAGGTAATACGAGTATATTTTGAAAGTATGTATATCGTTACACATTTAATTGTTCCAATCCAAATTGTTGCAGATTAAATGTGAATCAAGATTAAATGTATTATCAAACATTTAATAATTTAATTATTTGTTTTCTTTTTGAATTCCAGAGAGAAATATATATATATATATATAATATATACTATATAATATATAATATATATATATATATATATATATATATATATATATATATATATTTTCATAATGCATAATGTTGTTCCTAATTCATTAAATTCATCTCCTTTACATTTTTATTTTATACTGTATATAAGTCAATATTAATTGATTAGATTTCAGTCTGTGGAATGGATCGAACTTATATTACAATGTTATTAAATTATATCAGTTTGCATGCGTTTGTTTTCATGTACATTAAACATCTGATACAGTAAGAAATCTATAAACTGTTGATTTTTTACATAAACCATTTTATAATAGAATTTTAGCCGTCAAAACCGAATGATGTGTTCATTTCAGACAATTCGTTTATACTCATGGATGTTGTATTTTATACATGCAGTCAGTTAGACATTATTTAGGTCGTTCCGCTGTACTTTCAAAGTCGGTTCATTTGGAATCGAATGAATATTTAATACATTGTTGTTTTGAGGTTTTCAAGGTTTTGAAATGTGGTTAATGTTCTGTTTTCTAATTAACCGCATTCCTCAAACAACACTCTTTACAATGCTTCATCCACATCCATGTACAGCAGTGTATATAAAGCCAGAGAACAGAAATAAGTCCAATATTCTACAGTACACTTTCATGTCCAGCTCTTATCTCGGAAAACAGAAAATGACCCGCCCATACTTCTTAGGGTTTTTGTGTATGCTGAGACACGAAGATAAAGACGTTCCACTGCAGTACGACCTGACGAAAGTCAATATTTTGGAGCAATAGAAGGTAAATACGTTTAAATACGTTATCCATCTTTTGACTTTATTGCTATAATTCTACCTGTTGAAACTGATACAAATATCAGGAGATTTTTATGTGTGTGTTTTTACCGTTGTGTGTTATATTTCCTATAATCACGTTATATATCACTTTATATAAATGTCAATTACGCAATATTCTTTTGAACAATCCCGTAGTGATTATTGCTTATTCGCAGGTATAATCATGGCCATTTTCCTACATCTCTACATCCTACTCCATTTCCTCTGTGGCTCTGGCGCTAAGAAAAACGACACGGCTCTTTATAGCAGAGAAGTGACGGCGGTTCCAGACACGCCGATGCCTGAGATTAAAGAGTTTCTCTTCGTCGGGAGTCTGATTGATGTCGTACCCAAAGGAGCATTTTCCAAAAACCCTCAATTAACGAAAATTGAATTTTTGGAGACAAGTACCTATTCTATAGAAGAAGGTGCATTCGAAGGTTTAGAACATCTGCATACTCTTGACATTTCAGAAAGCAACCTGACATCTCTACCTATTGGTGTTTTTAAAGATCTGCCCAGCCTTACAAAACTGAGTCTGAAACTCAACAAAATCCAGAAGCTGGAAAAGGGACTGTTTGACGAGAGCAAGAACCTTGAAATACTCCGCATGCAAGGTAACGTCATTTCGACGATTGAAGACGGAACATTTGATCACTCGGGGAGTCTCACCGAGCTGAATCTCGCCAAGAACCAGTTCACATCCTTCTCCTCGTCGCTTTTCTCAAAGCTCGGCAAGCTGAAGACATTGCGCTTGTATGAGAACCAGCTGACTTCGCTGCCCGATGGGTTTTTTGATCAAATGCCAAGTCTGAGGGAAATCGACCTGCATATGAACCGGATCACACACGTCCAACCAAATCTGTTTCCACACAAGAACACACTGACCTTTTTGTTATTAGACAACAACCTCTTGACCCAACTACCGGACGAGATGTTTGCAGGTTTCGCCGTGCTCAAAAAGTTGACGCTGAATCACAATCAGCTCGGCGCCCTCCCGCCTGGTCTTTTCAAAGATGCGAATAAATTGTACGAATTGTTTCTGAACAGCAACAATCTTACATCGTTACCCGCCGGCATTTTTCAGTCTCTGACCCAGCTTCGGAAATTAGACCTGTCCTCCAATCAGTTTTCGACTCTATCCGGAGACTTCTTTAAAGGACTGAAGAAACTTAGCGAGCTCAACCTACAGAACAATCGCATCGAGCGGCTGAAACCTGAAGACTTTGCTGAGCTCCCGTCACTTTCTACCCTCAAACTGGACAACAATCAGCTGAGGATTATACCAAAAGAGGTCATTGAATCCCTGCCAGCAAAACTCAGCAAAGTCTATTTGAACAACAATATGTGGGAATGTGACTGCAACCTGCGCCACATGTATACGTGGATGAAGACAAACCCGGCAAAGATAAAGTCTTTGTTCCCGGAGGTCTGTGAGTATCCTGAGAATTTAAAAGGCCGGTCGATCACCTCTTTGCGAGAAGATCAACTTATATGTCCCACAACTCCAGCAACAACAACAACAACAACGATCACCACTCCATTAGAAACCACTCTGCCAACAACGACACCATCAACCACTTTTCCTTCTACAACAATCACCACTCCATTAGAAACCACTCTGCCAACAACGACACCGTCAACCACCACCTCGCCTCCTACAACAACAATCACCACGCTACTAACCACTCTGCCAACAACGACACCATCGACCACCACCCCTTTTCCAACGACAACTCTGCCAGCAACCACCACTACTCAAACTCCTTCCACCACGGCTCCAACGACAACAATCCCCACTCCATTACAAACCACTCTACCTACAATCACACCGTCAACCACCTCACCTCCTACAACAACAATCACCACTCTATTAACCACCACCTCCTCTCCAACAACAACTCTGCCAGCAACCACCACTACTCAAACTCCTTCCACAATGGCTCCTACAACAACGATCACCACTCCATTACAAACCACTCTGCCTACAACGACACCATCAACCACTGTCCCATCCACGACAGCTCTAACAACATCCACCACCCCGTTAGAAACCACTCGGCCTACAACGACGCCATCAACCACCACCACCTCCCCAACAACCACCATAACAACCACAACACCAACAACTACCACCACTTCTACAGCTTTAACAACCACAGTCACTGAGCCAACGACAACACCGCTTACTACACGTACAATGAGACAAACCACACCGACGACATTCGCGTGTACGAGTTTCTCCGGACCTCAGCATGCACCGCCGTTTTCCTCCACGCTAAAAGACAGAACGTCAGCATGTAAGAACTCGCTGATGTTCTACACAGCGTTGCTGGTAATAGAGGTGTTTTGTGCAGCGGTACTTGGCAAGTTCACATACACGCTGTACTGTTTGCTCCAGGAACGAGAAAAGATTTACTGCACCGTCAGCCTCACACGCTTCTCCTACACTAAATCTGCTACCCTCAGACCGCTTATAGAAACTGAGACCGTGGCTTTATGAGACGGAATATAAAAGTCATCCAACAGACGTGATGTCCTGCAACTCAAACTGCTGGGGAAGGTCATGCTGTTAGTGCTTGACGGGGGCAAGAAAACGGGGGACCAACACAATATTGGGAGGGAGGTAGTGTAGCCCAGTGGTTAAGGTGTTGGACCCTGGATCAGAACATCACCCCACCACCAACAAGATGCCACTAGTGGGGCCCTTGAGCAAGGCCCTTAACCCTCAGTTGTAAGTCACTCTGGATATGGGTGTCTGCTAAATGCTGTAAATATTAGGCAGATGGTCATAATGTTATGGCTGATCCATATTATATATATATATATATATATATATATACTATATATATCACCACAATTCTTAACATAACCAGGAGCACAGAGGGGTTCATAAACATTACAGTACAGTGTGAAATTTCTCCTTCGCATATCCTAGCTTGTTTGGAAGCATGGGTCAGAGCTCAAGGAATAATTAATTAATTAATAATCGATATTTTTAATTGCAAAATTAATTGCAAAATACTTGTTTTGATGCTTGTTTTGATAAAACCAGACAAACCAGACAATAAAGTGCAACAACAAAGTTCTAACCGTCAAAAGATAATATTACTGGTATAATATGAATGTTGTGTCTATTAATATTACTGGTTATAATTGTATGAGGAGTCCTTGAATATGTCCTTGTCCTAGTATATGAATTTATGCTCTTGTATTATGATTTTATAATGACTATGTTTGTGTTTTAGTGTCACTGTGATCTTTTTCAGTTAAGTTACAGACATTAAAATGTACATACGATAGAATTATAACATGCGTTGTTTTTTTTGAGAATGCAATCACTTTATTTTTACTTAATAAATATACACACGAAGCCCAAATTAATTCTTTATTTATGGATTTGTGGCGGAGTTGTAAAATGCATTGAAACCTTTTATTGTCCATTTGATGGTTAAAATAAGCCATGGAGAGAGATGTGATATTGATATTGCATTGATGTAGCCATGCATATATATATATATATATATAGTGTTCACAAAATGGAAACAAATCAAGAATTTGACATCAGCTACAACGAAACTTTCGC
>JACRUU010000016.1:17856629-17889129 GCA_030449085.1 Kryptopterus vitreolus
GGGAGTCTGTGTCTATCTCAGGCGTCTATGGGTATTAAGGCAGGATACACCCTGGATGGAATGCCAACCCATCGCAGGGCACACACACACACACACACACACACACACACACACATTCATACACTAGGGACAATTTTCCAAGGTGCCAATCAACCTACCGTGCATGTTTTTGGACCGGAGGAAACCATAGAACCCGGAGAAAAACCCCCTGAGACACGGGGAGAACATGTACAAACTCCACACACACATGGCCGAGACGGGAATCGAACCCGGACCCTGGCGGTGTGAGGCGAACGTGCTAACCACAAAACCACCGTTCCCCTTTCTTGATTATTGTTGTTGTTATTATTATTATTATTATTATTATTATTATTATTACTATTATGTTTCCTCTGTGAAGGGGATACGGTGGTTTTGTGGTTAGCATGTTAACCTCACACCGCCAGGATCCGGGTTCGATTCCCGTCTCGGCCATGTGTGTGTGGAGTTTGTGCATGTTCTCCCCGTGTCTCAGGGGGTTTTTCTCCGGGTTCTCCGGTTTCCTCCCCCGGTCCAATAAACATAGGTTGGACGGTAGGCACCTTGGAAAATTGGCCCTATTGTATGAATGTGTGTGTGTGTGTGTGTGTGTCCGTCAACATTGATTATACATCCATGTATATGTAACATGTATAATCTTTATGGTTTAAACCCTCAATACACCATAAAAAACACTTTAATCGCTCAGCGCTTGCCGATACAGACTGTCGTTTCTCTCCCTATTTTTAACCTCCGAACTGTTTTTAACACTTTCACACATTTTAACACTGGTTTTAACACTTTCTTCACAAAAACAAAGCAGCACTTTTTGTGCTGACAAGTAGTGACAGGAAAAGTCACAAAATAACACAAATAAAAAAAATGCATGAACATTTTACACATAAAAAAAAAAAAAAAATATATATATATATATATATATATATCTATATATATATATATATACACACACATACACGTGTGTGTGGGTGTGGGTGTTAAAAGAAAGAGGAGGAAGTTCATTCCAATCATATGACAAGAAGCATCACAAGAATCTGCAGGTGGACCAAATACATTTAACTTTAATAATAGCGCGTAGGATTGTCTAGCGTCCTTTTAAATTATACACTTTAGTATTTCATTTCAAGTTTTTCCAAGTTAAAAGATATATATTTTTGTCTACAGATTACCATAAAAATTACCATAAAAAACGGAGAATTCATCAGTTTTATCAGACAAATATATTATATATTCTATGTTCTCATAGTGCAAGTTATTTCAAATCATAATATAACATATTTGAGTGCAGTACGATGTTAGTGATTGTTAGGTTGAGATTTGTGCTGCCATCTAGTGGCTCGAATCCAACATTGCACTCATTGTGCTTCGTGCCTTGGACACGCTGTACGTTATAACGGTCAAAAAAGAACAGCGCGTTATAAACGCAACACGGCAAACATGAATAACAAGCAGACAGAGAAGTTTCTGTCCAAGTCCTGGGTGCAATTATCATGAGCTTTGTTTTTGAACTTTTTATTTATCAATAAACACTCAATATTTGCTGTCCGCTGATACAAAGGAGAGCTGTTTAATCTAAATAAATAGCATTTTTGTTATTATTGCCAAAGTTGCATGCCTCAAGGTTTAGTTGCATGAACGTCTGAGTGCATACTAAAGGGAAAAGAAATTCTGCATGCTCACAAAGTGCACACACTGCCCCCTATAGGTTAACACTCGGAACTACAGCCATCATTTTTAAAATACTAAACTTTATTTATTTATTTATTTTTTAAAGCAGATTTTTCCGATTGATTTAATATTTATGGAATCAGTTTGGATCAACCGTGTATTAACATGTAACGGCTCTTTGTTTCACGGCAACCGATTAACGGCAATCATTTTTATTTTCCCTCTTTATAAAATTCTGATCAAGATAAATAGACTGACAAACAAACAAGACAAATAAACAAATAAACCAACAGCCATGAGAACTATCCGGGATGCGTGCAAGTAGAATTCTGGCGTTTGGTGTGATGTTCCAGTAAAAGATCTGCTGTGCCACACTGTAAACTATATATGTGTGTGTGTGTGTGTGTGTGTGTGTGTGTGTGTTGTGTGGTGTGTGGTTCAGTGTGGGATCTGCTGTACTGGCGTGACACACAGAAGACGGCGTGTGTGTTCGGAGCGACGTTGTCCCTATTGATCTCCCTGAGTCTGTTCAGCATCATCAGTGTGTGTTCGTACATCGCGCTGGCTCTGCTCTCAGTCACCATCTGCTTCCGGATGTACCGAGGAGTCACAGACGCTTTACAGAAGCATGAAAGCACACACCCGTTTAAGTGAGACACACACACACACACACACACACACACTTACACTCTGGCAACCCGGAAAAACCAGCTATGGATATTGCAGATAGATAGATAGATAGATAGATAGGCAGATAGATATCAACAAGTGTGTGTGTGTGTGTGTGTGTGTGTGTGTGTGTGTGTGTGTGTGTGTGTGTGTTCAGGTCGTATCTGGAGCAGGACATTACTCTAACAGCTGATATAATTGAAAAACACGGTGACATGCTGTTGAAGCAAATCAATTCCACCATTAATAAGGTGAAGCATCTCTTCCTGGTGGAGGATCTGATTGACTCTTTGAAGGTATGTCTTCATTACTACTCAGTTGGTAATAATAATAATAATAATAATAATAATAATAATACTAATAATAATAATACTAATGTTGTCGTATCCGTGTGTTGTGCAGTTTTTAGTGATGCTGTGGTTTCTGACGTACATCGGTTCAATGTTCAACGGACTCAGCCTTCTAATGATCAGTAAGTTTTCATCTGAGCGGGGAATCTCTAAAAGGGAAGTTTATGTCGAATTCCAAAGATTCCAGAGGAAATCGATACAAACACGCCAATGATTTAATGTTAAATTATTGATTTCAAGTTAATATTAGGAACATGGATCAATAACGTAGGCCTGTGAAAAGCAGCGCGTCCGTCGCATTGCATTGCTTATTTTGCAGGATTCATAGTTTCTCTTTTATTTTGTACTGCTAGAAAATAAGTGTCTTACAATAGAATAGACTTTATTTGTTACATAAACATTACAGCATAGTGGAGCACAGAGGGTTAAGGGCCTTGCTCAAGGGACCCAAGAGGTGTAGTTTGGTGATACTGGGTCTTGAACATTCATTCATTCATTCATTCATTCATTCATCTTCTAGCGCTTTATCCGATCTTCTCTCTCGGGTCACGGGGAATCTGTGTCTATCTCAGGCGTCTATGGGCATTAAGGCAGGATACACCCTGGATGGAATGCCGAACCAATCACAGGACCCACTCACAGGACACATCACACACACACACACACACACACATTCATACACTAGGGACAATTTTCCAAGGTGCCAATCAACCTACCGTACATGTTTTTGGAACGGGGAGGAAACCGGAGAACCCGGAGAAAAACCCCCTGAGACACGGGGAGAACAGACGGGAATCGAACCCAGACCCTGGCGGTGTGAGGCGAACGTGCTAACCACTAAACCATCGTGCCCCCTGGTCTCGAACATATATATATATCTTTACAATTGGATTAACAGATAACATAATATATATATTATATATATATATATACACACACACACACACACACACACACACACACACACACACGTAAGTGGGATTTTTTACGTGCGGAGCTGGCAGTAATGCCCTTTAAATAATCCGAACGCGTGTAAACAGGATACGGAATAACGGCGGAATTCCAGTCCGCTAATTTTTACCCATCAACCCCCGAAGCCCTGCTTTAAAAGAAGCACGAAGCTTTCGGCTGCTATTGTGTCACTCTTAAGCCTCTTTCTAGTGTTTCCAATCAGTAAAGCTTCATCTGGCATAACCCTTAATAAACTGCAAGCCATTCGTAATTCATCTCACGACCTCCCGAGTGCTCGGCTCAGATTACACCTGTGGCCGGCCGGGTCGTCCTGCGTTAAGCACAAATTACCGCTACTTACATTTTAAGCCCTTTAGAGTCCCATTGCATTTCACGTCTTGGACTGTTTACACTCTTAAAACCCAGCGTGCGTACGCGAGACTTCTAGTAAAGGGCTTTTCTTTTGGTCAAATCCCTGATTACTCACAAAGTGCTATTTTTCAGCACCTAAATGTGTATTTTTACTCGCATAAATGGAGAAATAAACAGTATTTTGCCACAAACAATGGAAACAATAGGACCAAAAGCTGTAATCATCATTAAAGGTCATCATTGTGTCTTGGAAGGTTGTGAGTTCAAATCCCAGCATCACCAAGTGCTCAGGACAGATGCATATATAATATATATATATATTATATATATATATATATATATATATATATATATTATACATTTTAAAAACCAGTGGGAAGCTGATTATATTTTTTATATATTATTATTTATTATTTTTATTAGATTATTATTGCAATAATATTGCTGTCAGTTTCCATTTGTATTTATGTGACCTTGTCATGGAATAGATAAAAAGCGGTAAGTGTTGTGACGCATCTTTATCACAGGTTTTTTTTACTCCGCCGGAGAACTCATTTGTAAACATGAAGGCAGAGAAGATTCATGGAAACTGGTCATTTAGGACCATAATCACTGATTTCTCTTTTCTCTCGAAGGTGATGTCGCAGTGTTCACCTGCCCGGTCCTCTATGAACAGTATAAGGTGAGCGCTTAGAGAAAAAAAAAAACACCAACAACAACAACAACAACAACAATAACAGGGGCATGTTGTTATAAGAAACGCATTTCCTCATTCAGCCACTAGGGGGGTAGTAAAGCCAGAGTGTGCGGTTAGCATTCCAATTAACCACAAATAGGTTTATGAGCTCTATTGCAAGCCAATCAAGATCGCCCAACCCTTATAAAGCATATAATATTAAAAAAATAAATAAATAAAGCTTATAATGTAAACTTTTTCTTTGTGTTTTCTCTCACACAGGCGGAGATCAGTCATTTCCGCGGACTGATTCACCGCCGATTCCAAGAGACGGTCAAAAGGTAAATCCTGATACAGAACGCACCTCATCACCAGTTTAACGTATCGAAGAACAGAAACTGCGTTTGCATTTCCACCAGGGAAAGAATTCGGACGTGTATTTTGGAATTATTCGCCAAAAAAGACTCACCGCCGCACTTGCAGTTATATTCTCCTCGCCAGCGTGAGAGCCGCTGACACGCGAGACGTCAAACAGCAGCCGCGACACTCGAGATAGAGATCTAATTAGCGCCATACTTCCGCACCCTCCGAAGTCATACAGAAGCGATACGAATTGGAACGATATTTTAAGCTTTGCGTAGCAGGAAAACACAGCAGTGTATAGTAAATGCCATACAATATATGAGGTGCCTCTTTTTTTTAAGCGTTTATTTAGCACATATTTTGTTTTACAGCTTTTTGCAAACTAGAAATGGAAGGAGATCCTCAAAAAAAAGGACACACAGTCACGCAATCTTGAGATTTTGAAATCTTTTTTCATCATAATCATCATCATCATCATCATCATTATAAAACCATCCGTCAATTCTTTTTTTTTTTCCTTTAATATGTCGCTCGTCTTTAAGAAACAGACGAGTGCAAGCTTATCTCTGGCTGTTCCTCGGCCCAACCGAACGATTATTCTCAGTATTGTGGTTGTAAATATGTCTTATATTCTCCCCAAGAAATGTACAAAAGATAACAATGAAACGTGTAATAAATAAATGTATTTTTTTGTATAGAAAAAATCTTCAAAAAATGCATTTATTTATTAAAGAATTATTTTTTACATTTTAATTCAATTTTCATTTTAAATGTTATTATTTTAATTCTTTTTTTTTTAATAATTTTTAAATTTTATGCACATTACACACATACATACATATATATATATATTATATAATATATATATATTTATATATATACTATGTATGTATGTATGTATGTATGTATATATACAGTACTGTATATGTATAATGTGTATATATATATATATATATATATATATATATATATATATATATCTATATCCGTATGGTATGTACTGTATGTATGTATGTTCATGTATGTTTATCTATATATATATATATATTATATATATATCTATATATATATATCTATATATATATATATATATATATATATATAATCTATATGTATATGTATGTATATGTGTGTAATTTGCTTCCTTCAATTATTCATACACAGAAAAGCTGAAATTGACTTACAAAAGTGATTGTGTGTAATTGGTGTTTGTGTTTGTGTGTAATTGTGTTGTTGTGTGTGTGTAATTGTGTTTGTGTGTGTAATTGTGTGTTTGTGTTTGTGTGTGTGTGTGTGTGTGTTTGTGTTTGTGTTTTGTGTGTGTGTGTGTGTGTGTGTAATTTTGTTGCTGTAACTTTATTTTGCAGGATTCAGTTGAAGATTCATGGAGTGAAGACTAAAGCTGAATAAAAAGCAGCAGTGTTACAGAATGTAAGCGAATAAACGTGGATTGTGTCTATATGCAAAGCTTGTGTGTGTGTGTGTGTGTGTGTGTGTGTGTGTGTGTGTGTGTGTGTGTGTGTGTGTGTGTGTGTTGTGTGTGCGTGCGTGCGCTAATCAATTGCGTATTAAGGACGAAAATCCACTTAAAGAACATAAATGGATTGTGTATTTTCGTTTTGCCCTCATTTATTACTTCTGCTTTCTGCAGTGTTTATTTCATTGATTTTTTTTGTCGTGGTAAATGAAAATGTGTTTATGTAAGACGAGAGGCTGTTTTTCCTTTTTCTGGTTTGTTAATGCGAACAGGGCCGGTTCTAGCGCATCTCGAATATCACGGTCGGCACGGATCGTATTTCACATTGTTGTTGTTGTTGTTTTTTCCGTTGTCCCGCCGCCTGTCTGTAAAAATATTATCGATGGAAATAAAACGAAAGGATGAATTCAGTGATGTTTCTAATGTGTGTGTTGAAATCTTTCTGTGTGTGTGTGTGTGTGTGTGTGTGTGTGTGTGTGTGTGTGTGTGTGGTGTGTTTTTGGTGTGTGTGTGTGTGTGTGTGGTGTGGTGTGATGAATGTGTGAAATGTAGTAAAAAATAACTACAATTTGTGCATTTTATATATGAATTAATAAAAAAATAGACAGTAACGAGGTTGTTTTGTTCTCTCTGTGAGACCCGATGGAAGAAAACATCTGGAGCAGAAGATGAATGACATCACACTCTAATCTCTAATCTACTTAGGAAAGAATAAAACTCATGCTATAAAGAGTTGTTCGAGGAGAAAAGCATCTTGTGGAAGGTTGTTGTTATTGACATGATGGAATTATTGATATCTTGCATGCAGTGGAGATACTTCTACCGGCCTGGAATCCAGTCACTAATCCCCTCATTCACTTTCTCACTCATTCATTCATCTTCTAGCGCTTCATCCGATCTTCCCTCGGGTCACGGGGAGTCTGTGTCTATCTCAGGCGTCTATGGGCATTAAGGCAGGATGCACCCTGGATGGAATGCCAACCCATCACACACACACACACACACACACACACACACACACACACACACACATTCATACACTAGGGACAATTTTTCCCAAGGTTGCCAATCAACCTACCGTGCATGAACCTAAAGGTATATTTTTTTGGGACCGGGGGAGGAAACCGGAGAACCCGGAGAAAAACCCCCTGAGACACGGGGAAAACATGCACAAACACCACACACACATGGTCGAGACGGGAATCGAACCCGGACCCTGGCGGTTGTGAGGCGAACGTGCTAACCACTAAATCAACCGCTCGTGTGCAAGTTCATTCATTCATTCATCTTCTAGCGCTTTATCCGATCTTCTCTCGGGTCACGGGGAGTCTGTGTCTATCTCAGGCGTCTATGGGCATTACGGCAGGATACACCCTGGATGGAATGCCAACCCATCACACACACACACACACACACACACACACACACACACACACACACATTCATACACTATTAGGGACAATTTTCCAAGGTGCCAATCAACCTACCGTGCATGTTTTTGGGACCGGGGGAGGAAACCGGAGAACCCAGAGAAAAACCCCCTGAGACACGGGGAGAACATGCACAAACTCCACACACACATGGGCGAGACGGGAATCGAACCTGGACCCTGGCGGTGTGAGGCGAACGTGCTAACCACTAAACCACAGCTCGTGCAAGTTGTTATTTCTAATTATAATATAATATATTT
Organism: Kryptopterus vitreolus; assembly: GCA_030449085.1. Classification (NCBI taxonomy): domain Eukaryota; kingdom Metazoa; phylum Chordata; class Actinopteri; order Siluriformes; family Siluridae; genus Kryptopterus; species Kryptopterus vitreolus. The sequence continues at coordinate 17,864,882 of JACRUU010000016.1, forward strand.
GAGTGTATTGGGATGTTAGTGATATTATGGTATTATATGGTTTGTGGTATTTTATTCCTCTAATACTTTTTTTCACTGGAAATCTCTGGTCTATATGTGCTTTTCTTGCCATCTTGTGACCTCATCGATCAGATGTTTTAGTGAAAATGTGACGTACAGAAGTCTCCCTGCAGCAACGCCTTAATAAAAGCGTCTGCATTCAGGCTGCCTGGAGGGGAAGGAATAGAACTCCCAGTGTAAAAGTGTTGTAATTGATACCCAGGACCTCTAAATTGGAGAATTCCTGTAAAAAAAAAAAAGGAAAGAAAAGAAAGAAAAATGACTGGTGATTGCAGTTTAAGGTTTGTGCTGCCATCTAGTGGTTTGAATCCAACTTTGCACATACACTTGAAACTCTTCAGAGAAGGACAGTAGGCCTTGTAGGCATGTCGGGGCACTGGGACCTGGATCACTACATTTTGGTACTCGGTCGCTTGAGCCTCTGAACTCTTCACACAGGAGTCAAAACCCGCGAGAAGAAATTGGAGGAAAAAATAAATACATTGACTATTGGAACTTTGTTTTTATTCATTAATAAATAAATAAGTGTTTGCTGTCTGTTTATGCATTTTTTTTTCTCCCCAAAGTTTCATGCCACAAGTTTAATTAGCATGAAAGTCAACAATGCATCCTAACAAACAAACAAAAACCATATCGTGCACACACTGCCCCCTATAGTTCAACACTTGGAACTACGGCCATACTTTTTAAAGTACCTTTAGTACACTGAATAATGGTTTATTTTTTTTTAGAGATATAAGATATAAATCCTTAAGTAGACTGAAATAATTTTTCATTTGTTTTAATATTTATGTAATAAGTTATAAAAATTTGGGAACAACCGTGCATTAGTCTGGAAGTTTCTGTAGCTGTTTATATGTTGCATATATATATAATATATATATATATATCTATCTATATATATATATATATATATACTATATATATATATATCCATGCACATGGTGTAATTTTGATCGTCTGAGACAAACTGAGAATATAGATAAATAAAAATATAAATATACTGACAAACAAACAGAAAAATAAACAAATAAACAAGCAACCATGTGAACTATTCGGGATGTGTGCAAGAGTTGAGTGTGAGGTAGAATTTTGGTTGCGGTGTCCCAGTAAAAGATCTGCTGTGCCACACTGTAAACTATATATGTGTGTGTGTGTGTGTGTGTGTGTTTCAGTGTGGGATCTGCTGTACTGGCGTGACACACAGAAGACAGCGTGTGTGTTCGGAGCGACGTTGTCCCTATTGATCTCCCTGAGTCTGTTCAGCATCATCAGTGTGTGTTCGTACATCGCGCTGGCTCTGCTCTCAGTCACCATCTGCTTCCGGATGTACAGAGGAGTCACAGACGCTTTACAGAAGCATGAAAGCACACACTCGTTTAAGTGAGACACACACACACACACACACACACACACACACACACACACTTACACTCTGGTAACCCGGAAACACCAGTCATATTTAGAGCTATAAAGCAGATAGATATTGACAGTGTGTTTTTGGACTGGGAGGAAACCAGAGAACCCGGAGAAAAACCCCCTGAGGCACGGGGAGAACATGCACAAACTCCACACACACATGGCCGAGACGGGAATCGAACCCGGACCCTGGCGGTGTGAGGCGAACGTGCTAACTCAATGCTACTCAAGTTACTCTAGATACCGAACCGGTATTGAGAGTGAATCCATCTTAAAGTTGCTTCTGTCACTACTTTATCAATCGTTTATTCATTCATTCATTCATTCATTCATTCATTCATTCATTCATTCATTCATTCATCTTCTAGCGCTTTATCCGATCTTCCCTCGGGTCACGGGGAGTCTGTGTCTATCTCAGGCGTCTATGGGCATTAAGGCAGGATACACCCTGGATTGAATGCCAACCCATCATAGGACACACACACACACACACACATTCATACACTAGGGACAATTTTCCAAGGTGCAAATCAACCTACCGTGCATGTTTTTGGACCGGGGGAGGAAACCGGAGAACCCGGAGAAAAACCCCCTGAGACACGAGGAGAACTCCACACACACACACACACACACACACACACACACACACATCGTAGAGACGGGAATTGAACCCCGACCCTGGAGGTGTGAAATGAACGTGCTAACCACTAAACCACCGTGCACCACTTTATCAATCATTTATTTATTTATTTATTTATTTATTTATTTATTTATTTTCATTTCCAAAGCCCATTTAGATCCACCGTTCCTTCAACCCTGCATTTTCAAGACAAAGAAAGCCGAATCCCAATGCGTGAAACGGTATATCACATAAAAATAAAACGCTGGCCGTTTTAAAAGTGACGCCCGTGGCCTCGATCCACTTTTATCTTTCGAACCATGAGCTCGTTTCTAATCTCCCTGTTTCTGTTGAAACTGCAAGAACGTCTCTGAGCTGCACTACAGAAATGACCTTGCTACACAAACCCCTTTGAGCTTTTCCAGTCTGGTTTCTTTTCACTGCGCAGCACCGAGACAGCTCTTGTAAGAGCTTCTAATGCCCTTCTCATGTCAGTCGACTCCGGTGCCCTCAATATTCCTCCTCTTTTAGACCTCCGTGCCGCCTTTGATGGAGCTGCATTCTCTCGCTCGTCAGCCAGTTTCTGACACGGTTAACATCCTGTCTGTGGCACACTCCACTTCGGATCTATTGATAATCCCATAGTGTCCCTCTCACAAAGGGGCCCACAAAGGGGCCCTCGTGGTCCGGATCGTAGTCGTGCTCTTGTGCACTTTACGTTTCCTTCTCCTCGGGCAGACAATTCGACGGCGCAAAACACGTAAGTGGGATTTTTACGTGCGGAGCTGGCAGTAATGCCCTTTAAATAATCGAACGCGTGTAAACAGGATACGGAATAACGGCGGAATTCCAGTTCGCTAATTTTTACCCATCAACTCCCGAAGCCCTGCTTTAAAAGAAGCACGAAGCTTTCGGCTGCTATTGTGTCACTCTTAAGCCTCCTTTCTAGTGTTTCCAATCAGTAAAGCTTCATCTGGCATAACCCTTAATAAACTGCAAGCCATTCGTAATTCATCTCACGACCTCCCGAGTGCTCGGCTCAGATTACACCTGTGGCCGGCCGGGTCGTCCTGCGTTAAGCACAAATTACCGCTACTTACATTTTAAGCCCTTTAGAGTCCCATTGCATTTCACGTCTTGGACTGTTTACACTCTTAAAACCCAGCGTGCGTACGCGAGACTTCTAGTAAAGGGCTTTTCTTTTGGTCAAATCCCTGATTACTCACAAAGTGCTATTTTTCAGCACCCAAATGTGTATTTTTACTCGTATAAATGGAGAAATAAACAGTATTTTTCCACGAACAATGGAAACAATAGGACCCAAAGCTGTAATCATCATTAAAGGTCATCATTGTGTCTTGGAAGGTTGTGAGTTCAAATCCCAGCATCACCAAGTGCTCAGGACACGTGGCCAGATGCATATATATATATATATATATATCAATCGCTTAGATATGCGTCACTTTCGGCGGCCTCCTCCGACTCAAAAGGGAAAGACGGACAGCGAGAGAGAAAAGGAAAAAGGATATATATATATAATATATATATATATATATATATATATATATATATATATATATATATATATAAAATGTAAAACCAGTGAAAAGCTGAGTATATGTTTACTGATATTGCCGGTAAACATGCGTGTGTTATTTTAAGTTCAAATTTATTTACTTGCAATAATATTGCATCCTGTCTATTTAAAAAAAAAAAACAATATTTTCTTTCAGTCAGTAAATGTTGATCCTGTACAGCGAGCTTTGAGTTTCGCCCCCCGTGCGATTGAGTTCGACACCCCTGGTTTAGAGTGTGATCTGACCTTGTAGTGGAATAGACAAAGCGGTAAAGGTTGTGACGTAAAGGTTATCACAGGCTTTGTTTACTCCGAGAGAGGACTCATTTGTAAGCATGAAGGCAGAGAAGGTTCATGGTTGAAGAACAAGGAGCCTTCAGTGTCCGGAATATTTATTTTTTTCCCAAGAATCTGGTCATTTAGGACCACGTTCATTGATTTTTCTTTTCTCTCGCAGGTGATGTCGCAGCACAGTCCTCTGCCCGGTCCTCTATGAAAAGTACAGAGAGTTTGAGTATCTAAAAAAAAAACAACAAACAAAAAAAAAAAAAACAACCAAACAGGAGAATGTTATGAGAAAGTAATGCAATTAGAATTGCATTCCCTTATTCAGTCACTAGGGGGTAGTAAGGCCAGATAAGATGCCTAGTGTGCAGATGCATTCCAATTAACTTCAAATCTGTATATATTCCTACAGCTGTCCAGAGGCATTGTTTAATGGATCAAAGCAATTTAAATAAAAGCAAAATGTAAGGTTTATACATATAAAGATACCCCATTCAATTGTGTGCCTCCAGTTTTAAGGAAAAAAACTGAAAAAGTCAGGTGTCCAAATACTTTTGGGTATATCTGGGTGTTTTATGTGCAATTATATATATATATATATATATATATATATATATATATATATATATATATATATATATATATATATATATATTTTTTTTTTTTAATTATGAGCTTTCTTTTGGAGAGGAAAAAAAAAAAATATATATATATATATATATATATATATATCTATTATATATATTATATATATATATATATATATATATAGATATACTGTACTATACTGTACATATACTGTAAATCTGTCATTTTGCGCTTAGTAAAATAATAAAATTACTTTGGGGGTACAGCAGTATCGTGCTAATTAGAGTGTCAAAGCTCTGGCTGTCTAATATGTATATATCACACATATATATATATATATATATATATATATATATAGATATATATATAGATATAGTATATAGATATATCTATATATATATATATATATACATATATAGAGATATCTATATATCATATATATAGGGGATCGATCTCCGCCTGTGAGTTTAAAATAAATTATGAATAATAAAATGATCAGTTATGCATTTCTCATCCAGCAATATATATATATATATATATATATATATATATATATATATATATATATATAATATATATATATATATATTATATATGTATATATATATATATATATATATATATATATATATATATATATATATATACTATATATATATATATATATATATATATATATATATGGCTGGGATGAGAAATGCATAACTGATCATTTTATTATTCATAATTTATTTTAAACTCACAGGCGGAGATCGATCATTACTACAGACTATAAAAAATATATTATTTTTATTCTATTTCTATTCTATTTCTATTTTTCTTTTCTTTTTATAAATCTACATTTGTTTATCATTCCTGCACTATTTTCTTTCCGTTATGTTTACATGTTGGCCGGTTGTAAAAAGCATGTCCGTATGATGGATGTATGTGTTCATGACAAATAAAAAAGTGACGTTTAACGAATCGAAGAACAGAAACTGCGTTTGCATTTGCACGGGGGAAACAATTCGGACGTGCATTTCATAATTGTTCGCCCAAAAGACTCACCGGCGCGCTTTCAATTATATTCCCCTCAGCAGCGTTTGTGCCGCTGACACGCGTGATGTCAAACAGCAGGGGCAGAGCTCCGGCGCGACAGCCAGAGCCTCTTGACACTCTAATTAGCGCGATACTGCTGTACCCCCCGAAGTAATTTTATTATTTTATTAAGCGCAAACTGACAGAAACGTCAAAGCCGCTAAAATCGCCAACCAAGCTTCTATTGTTTGGCGGTGGGGGGTTTGGGGGGGGGGGGGGGGGGGGTGGGGGGGGGGGGGAGGGGGGAAGGGTTATATTCGAATTCTTTAATAATATAACAATAAGAGAGAAGATGATGAATATGATGGAGGAGAAGCTCGTGAAGAAGAAGAAAATGAAGAATCTTTTGCTGGAATGGAAAATGAAAGGAAAAAACGTTCGATCATTTACGATAGTTTTCCATTTTTTTTCCCGTAGCGATATGAAAGGATTATATAACAATAGGTAACAATAGCAGCGTGTACGATATACGATATACGAGATGTCTTGTGAGATAAGCGCGTATTTAGATAATATATATTTTTCCAGAGCGGGCACGGTGGCTTAGTGGTTAGCACGTTCGCCTCACACCGCCAGGGTCCGGGTTCGATTCCCGTCTCGGCCATGTGTGTGTGGAGTTTGTGCATGTTCTCCCCGTGCCTCAAGGGGTTTTTCCCGGGTTCTCCGGTTTCCTCCCGGTCCAAAAACAAGGGGGTTTTTCCCGTGTAATATCCCTATGGGTTGGTGAATGTGTGTGTGTGTGTGTGTATGTGTAATGTGTGATGTGAGTGTGTGTGTGTGCATTCCATCCAGGGTTCCTTCCCATAGACGCCTGAGATAGGAAAGGCTCCCGTGACCCGAGGAAGATATAGATTACCAGATTTTTGGGAAATAGAAATGGAAGGAGAAAAACAAAAATAATAATAATCATAATAATATCATAATAATCATAATATCATCCGTCAATTTTTCTTTTAATATTTACATTTACCCCCTTATACGTAACGACTTACAACTGAGGAATTAAGGAGGGTTAAGGACCTTCCTCAAACGCCCCCTAGTGGCATCGTGGCAGAGCTGGGGTTTGAACATGCAATCTTCTGATGTAAATGAATGAATATTCTTAATGTTTGTAGTTCTAAATACGTCATCTGTATCTTTCGCCTCACACCTACAGGGTCCGGGTTCGATTCCCATCTCAACCATATGTGTGTGGAGTTTGTGCATGTTCTCCCCGTGTCTCAGGGGTTTTTTCTCCGGGTTCTCCGGTTTCCTCCTCCCGGTCCAAAAACATGCATGGTAGGTTGATTGGCACCTTGGAAAATTGTCCCTAGTGTATGAATGTGTGTGTGTGTGTGTGTGTGTGTGTGTGTGTGTGTGTGTGTGATGGGTTGGCATTCCATCTAGGGTGTATCCTGCCTTAATGCCCATAGACGCCTGAGACGCCCATAGACACAGACTCCCCGTGACCCGAGGGAAGATCAGATAAAGCGATAGAAGATGAATGAATGAATGGAATGATTGATATAGTAGCAATGGAAACAACTTGAATGGATTCACTGTCGATACCGGTCCGAGTCTGACACACACACACACACACACACACACTCCCCACCCCAAAAAAAATAGAAACCTGAATTTCCAATTTATTTAATAAAAACAATTTATGTACATACAAATAAAAACAATTTATTTCAATTATGCATGCACAGAGAAGCTGAAAATCATTCTGATAGGTAATTAGGTGTGTGTGTGTGTGTGTGTGTGTGTGTGTGTGTGTGTGTGTGTGTGTGTGTGTGTGTGTGTGTGCGCGCTTGTGTCACAATACCAGAAGTAAAACAAAGTTGTAGTTTATTGAACTAAATAACACAAACAATAGATAAGGCGAAGTGTGCACTTTGTGAGAAGAGAACTTAACTGAACCAGGAGTCGAGTGGAGAACTGGGAGCACTGGGAGCACTGGGAGTATGACTGTAAGTGAACAGTAAGCCTGAGAAGGAGTGAAGGGACAGAGGGATTATTTAAAGGAGACTGGTAAAAGAGGTACAGGTGCGGATAATTAGAAGGCGGGAGAAGCTGAGCGGGAATACTGTGAGCTAGACGGGGGCGTGGCTGATGGATCTCCGACAGTGTGTGTGTGTGTGTGTGTGTGTGTGTGTGTGTGTGTGTATGTGTATTGTTTTGTTGCTGACTAAAGCTGAATGAAAAACAGCAGTGTTACAGAATGTAAGTGAATAAACAGCATGGAGTGTGTCTTTATATGCAAAACGTGTGTGTGTGTGTGTGTGTGTGTGTGTGTGTGCGCCCTAAACAATTGCCTATTAAGGGCGAAAGTCCATTAAGGAACATAAATGGATTGTGTATTTTCGTTTTGCCCTCCTTTATTAGTTTCAGCAGTGTTTATTTCATTGATTTTTTTGTCGGCGTAAATGAAAATGTGTTTATGTAGGAATCAAACGAGAGGCTGTTTTTATTTCCCTCCCCAAACATCTGGATTGTTAATGCGAACAGCATCGGTTACAGCGCATCTCGATTATTACCATCGGCACGCATCGTATTTCACGTTGTTGTTGTTTACAATCGATGAAAATAAATCGAAGGGCTGAATTGGGTGATGTTTCTAATACGTTTGTTGTTGAAATGTATCTGCTGTGAGTGTGTGTGTGTGTGTGTGTGTGTGTGTGTGTGTGTGTGTGTGTGGCTCAGTGAGATAATATTTGCACATCATCTATTCTTACTCTTTTATTACTATAACCATCGTATAACATAAATGTACTCATTAAACATGTTACAGATCTTTTTCAACACTGACACTGGAGACTCCTTACGAAAACATCAGCCCTTTGCAATTGCACAACTGTTATTACTCGCTTCTTTTCAGGCTTTTTCATCATAACTGTAATAAATCTTAATATAAATTTTTTACACAAAAAAAAACAAATAAAACAATTACAAAAAAATTGGTAATATTACACATGCATTACATTTTTCCTTCAGTGTAGGAATTGCCATTATATGAATATGTTTACGTGCCGCCAGTGTAGTACAAACACGCAGCGAATCTCATTACACGGTTTAAATGACATCATTTTCACCTCGCTCTCGTAGAGATCCCACATCCTTCCACACGGTGTCGCTGTTGCACTTTTGGAAATCGACGCAGATGCGCGGGTTTCTGTACTTGATCCATTTAGTAAAATAAAGGCAGTCATTGTAGATATTTATTAATAAACATACAAAATATTATACATTATATACTGACAGGAAGAAAAAGGATAATAAAAAGATGAGATTCACTCACTCACTCATTTACTCACTCGCTTATCCACTTACACTCATTCTTTCACTCACTCATTCACCTATCCGCTTACATTCACCCACTCATTTACTTACTCATGTATCCACTCACACTCACTCACTTCACATACAGCCACATACCCACTCACTCACGTCCTCACTTACACTCACTCACACTCACTCACTCACTACACTCACTCACTTATCCGCTTACATTCACCCACTCATTTACTCACTCATGTATCCACTCACACTCACTCACTTAGCCACATACACTCACTCTCCCACTCACTCACGCATCCACTTACACTCATTCACTCACTTATCCACATACACTCACTCACTTATCCGCTTACATTCACCCACTCATTTACTCACTCATGTATCCACTCACACTCACTCACTTAGCCACATACACTCACTCTCCCACTCACTCACGTATCCACTTACACTCACACTCATTCACTCACTTATCCACATACACTCACTCACTTATCCGCTTACATTTACTCACTCATGCATCCACTCACACTCACTCACTTAGCCACTTACACTACACTCCACATCACTCACCCTCACTCACTCACTCACTCACTTACTCACTTACATTCACTTACCACTCACTAACTTATCACTTACACTCATTCACTCACTTACACTCACTCCCATACACTCACTCACTTATCCGCTTACATTCACCCACTCATTTACTCACTCATGTATCCACTCACACTCACTCACTTAGCCACATACACTCACTCTCCCACTCACTCACGTATCCACTTACACTCATTCACTCACTTATCCACTTATCCACATACACTCACTCACTTATCCGCTTACATTCACCCACTCATTTACTCACTCATCACCCACTCATTCACTCACTCATGTATCCACTCACACTCACTCACTTAGCCACATACACTCACTCCCCCACTCACTCACATATCCACTTACACTCATTCACTCATTCACTCACATTACACTCACTCACTCACTTACATCCACGCTTACATCACTCCACTCATTATCCACTCACTCACTCACTCCTTACCCACTCATTTACTCACTCATGCCACACACTACACTTAGCCAATCACTCCCACTCACTCACGTACCACTTACACTCATTCACTCATTCAATCACTACACTCATTTATCACTTACATAACTCACAACACTTATTCACTTACACTCACTCACTCATCACATAGCCCCCCTCTCCACTCACTCACATATCCCCTCTCACTCGTTCCTGTCAGAACCTCCTGGTGACTCCGCCCCACCGGCTGAATACACTCCACACTACACAATCTACATCCTCAACCACACACACAACACACAAACTTGGCAACCCAAATGAGGAGGACTGGGTTCTCTGTTGAGTCGGGTTCCTCTCAAGTTTTCTTCCTGTTCCCAGGGAGTTTTTCACTTTTCACTCACCGCGCACCGTCGCTTCGGCTCAACAAGAAACAATTAGTGCTAAACTGATTCCACTTCACTTTTCACAACATTAGTATTATCTAAAGCTTTGCTTTGACGCACTCACGTATTCAATTGTACACAAAGCGCTTTAAAATCAATCACTTGAATATCACTTGAATTAAATATCCACTTAATCCACACATCACTACCACTCACTTACTCACTCACTTATTCCACTTACCTTCACTTCACATTCACTCACTCATGTATCCACTCACACTCACTCACTTAGCCACATACACTCACTCCCTCACTCACATATCCACTTACACACTCATACATTCACTCACTCATCCACATACACTCACTCACACACTCACTCACTTATTCACTTACACAAACCCACTCATTCACTCACTCACTCAATCACTTATTCACTTAGCCACTTACAATTACTGCACTTATTCACACTTATCCACTCACTCACATCACTCATTAACTCACTCACTCATTAACGTATTCACTCACTCATTCACTCACTTACTCACTCACTCTACACACACTCACTTCACACTCATAAACTCGCACTCACTCCACTCACTACACACATCCATCACTTCCACTTACCACTTACACTCATTCACTCACTCACTCACTCACTCACTCACTCACTCACTTATACCATCACACTACACTCACTCAATCACTCCAGCACTCACACACTTCACTCACTCACACTCACTTCACTTACACTTCACTCGCTCCTACTTACCACTCAAGGCACTCACACTCATTCACTTATCACGCTCACTGGAAGTTCCACTCACTCACTTAAGGAACCCACTCATCTCACTGCACTAACTCCGTATCACTACACTCACTCACTCACTCCCTCATTCACTCCGAACGCTCACTTACTTACCACTCACTCACTTATCCACATCACTCACTCACTCACTCACTCACTCACTACACTCAATCATTTACTTACACTCACTTATCCACTTACACTCATTCACTCACTCACTCATTCACTTAGTCCCTATCACTCACTCACCTCGTCACTCACTCACTCACTCATCACTCACTCACTCACTCACTCTTTCATTCACTCACTCACTCACTGATCCTCTTATCCTGCTGGAAGATTCCAGCTCAGCCGCATATCAACAAACAGCCATTATTTACAAACGCAGTGATGAGGAGTGTGTGTCCCTGTGCTTATTACAGGGTGGTATTTTTATTTATTTATTGAATTAATATAACACAACAATCATTTCCGGGGATTTATTTATTTAATTATTATTCTTATTATTTTGGAGTGAGGCTAATCCTCTCTTCTCTCCTCACACACTGACACCAGTCTTTATCATCCCTTCACAGGACACTGTGTGCCCGTGTGTGCCCGTGTGGTGTGTGTGTGTGTGTGTGTGTGCCCGTGTGTGTGTGTGTGTGTGTGTGTATTTCTCTCTATACAACTGTGTGAATGAATCAGTCGCCCCCCAGAGTCGCATTGTGCTTCTGCATTGTCTGTTAGTTTTTGGAAGGAGAGGAAAAAAGAAAAAGTTGGCTGACAAACACACAAACACACACACACATGGGCAAACACACACACACACACTGGCAGACACACACACACACACACACACACACATATATAGGCAGAAACAGAACACAAAGCTATTCCACTCCAAAGTGTCCAGCCGTACACAGGAGAAATATCAGAGACTTGTGTTTTTGTGCTATTGGGAAGCATATAAAAAAAAAGGAGCATGGGATTATACACATTACACTCACATAGACTTAGTGTGTGAAATTCTTGCCAAGTCCTACATCTCTCTCTCTCTCCCTCTCTCTCTCTCTCTCCCTCTCTCTCCCTCTCTCTGTCTCTCTGGAGACCCAAACAACCAAAGACAAAACCGTTCTCGCCAACCAAAGACAAAGCCGGATTTCTCATCAATCCCTGCAGGACAAACCGACTAAGCCATAAAGACTCGTTTATCAGATGTTATCCATGAACATTGATATCACTGGTGTTTAAGTTGGGTAGTTGCTGCCACAGCCGAAAACCAAATGGCATTCTTCTTTTTCGAATCCACATGTTAACCGTGAATTTTCTCCCATTCTATGGTGTCTCTTTATTCTCTGCTCATTATTAAATAGATTTATATCTATATATATATATATATATCTATATATATATATATATATATATATATATATATATATATATATATATATAGCGGTGTGTGTGTGTGTGAGGGGTGTGTTTTGTGCATGTTCTCCCCGTGCCTCAAGGGGTTTTTCTCCGGGTTTCTCCGGTTTCCTTCCCCCGGTCCAAAAACATGCACGGTAGGTTGATTGGCACCTTGGAAAATTGTCCCTAGTGTGTGTGTGTGTGTGTGTGTGTGTGTTGTGTGTCCTGCATGGGTTGGCATTCCATCCAGGGTGTATCCTGCCTTAATGCCCATAGACGCCTGAGATAGACACAGACTCCCCGTGACCCGAGGGAAGATCGGATAAAGCGGTTACGGTAGAAGATGAATATGCATAATGATATATATTATATATATATATATATATAAAAGTCTGTGTTTTGATACTATTTCATAACACGCCACTATGGCAGCAAAGCCTGCACTCACATCACAGGGAGAACAGACGTACCAAACGCCTGTCACATGGTCTTGTGCATCGAGAATACGTACGTTTTAAGGTGTCCGAACAGAATGATTGAAGGTTTCTACAGGAAGACATTGTTTGGATCTGCGGGGGTGCAAATATAAATAAAATAAAACATGAATATCCGTGATCACAGTGTCAAAGAGATCATCATGAGAAACAACAACGTCTCGTTCTGCACCTACTCGCCTGTCTGGACCTCTCTGGAATCTTCACTGTCTGAAGATGAATATTTATCTTTAAGGTCATCCTTTTGAGAGCGTTGTGGAGATTCAGCGCAAAAGGAGCTTCGAGGGATGTTCCAGAAGGGTCAGGAACCTGGGGTGATTAAATAAAAAACAAAAAAAAAAAAAAAAACCGAGCAAGGGTCAACGCACCGAGTATGAGATCCAGACAGACTGAATGAGCATATACTGCAAGTATTTCTTAACTGATAATACTTTATTAGATTGCACATGTAAATTTTGCCCAAAGTGCATCCAAAAACATCTGAACTCCTCTAAAAGCAACACACAACAGTAATTTCTCTACTTGCTGATCATGACGGAATATCGCGCACTGTTTTTTGTCTCGATGAACATCCAGTATGTATTACCCCAGTATTTATTACAGACATATTGGAGACAAATTGTGCGCTTGTTTTAAAAGCTGCAATATTACATTTGAAAATCAATGCTATTACTGTTAACCAATGGAGAGAACAGCACCGGAGTGATGCGCTTCATTCTTTTTGGTAGTCAACCACAATCACTCACACACACACACACACGCAACACACACACACACACATTCATAACTAGGGACAATTTTCCAAGGGCCAATCAACCCACCCATGTTTTTGGACAGGGGAGAAACCGGAGAACCCTCCGAAAACCCCCCTGAACACGGGGAGAACATGCACAAAACTCCACAACACATGGCCGAGACGGGACGAACCCGGACCCTGAGTTTTATATAACATCCCCGGTCCATCATGCACGGTAGGCTGATTGGCACCTGGGAAAATTGTCCCTAGTGTATGAATGGTGTGTGTGTGTGTGTGATGGGTTGGCATTCCATCCAGGGTGGATCCTGCCTTAATGCCCATAGACTCCCGAGATAGACACAGACTCCCCCTGACCCGAGGGAAGTCGGATAAGCGGTGGAAGATGAATGAATGAATGAAATATATTATAATATTCTATTATTATATATATATATATAAAATATTATATATATATAAATATATAATATATAATATATATATATATATATATATACATACTACACAAAGAATTATAGTCAGCGTAGGTAGTTTCAAAAATATCATATGTTATCGATCAACCTTTAAGTTAAACATATGAGATTGCAGATAAGTGAAGGTCAGATAGAGTGTGTTGAAGATATCATCTTCAGCGGAGTGGTTCGGATGATACGAGAACAGCAGTGGGTCCGGTGATGTGGGCCGCCGGGTCATGATGTGCCTCCCGAAGCAGATCTTGATGAGAGATGTGAGCGCGACGGGACGGTACTGCAGTCACTGAGGCGGCGCACAGAATGCATTTCTGGCATGGGGGGGGGTGTCGTGCGGTCCTGCAGCTTATTTATGGGTTGACTGTGTTTAGAGCTTTTCCCCACATTGTGCTAAAACCACGGGCGGGTGTTGGGGTGGTCTTCAACCATGTCATTCAGAACTTGGAACAAGAGTTTTGGATACAGAATGGGTAAAATATGTGTTGCTATTTGTATCTGTTTGTAACGGGTGTTTTGGGGTTTTTACCGATATCATGTTTAGCACCATCAACAACGTGCTTCTGTTTGGAATAAATGAGTCGTGCTGCTTCCTTTACAAACCTTAGATAAATATAACAGCGGGGTTTTGTCTTGTTGAACCCAAAACCATTTCCATATGACTAATGAAACCCCGCCCCCTCTCAGAAGCGAGAGCTTTGGATTGGTCAGAGCGCCGCCTTGTTGTATTTGGTATTTCTGATATTTGCTACTTTAGGGAGGCGGAGACTTACGAAAGCTCGCTCTGTCAAACCCTGGGGAAAATCGTAAAATCCGATTTTTCAACATCCCAACTCTTGTTGCATCCCCTATTACATGCTCAATGTGTTCCTGTTTTATATGAATTAAAAACATTCATCATGCTTCATCATGCATCCAGGGACACGGTGGTTTAGTGGTTAGCAACGTTCGCCTCACACCGCCACGGTCCGGGTTCGATTCCCGTCTCGACCATGTGTGTGTGTGGAGTTTGTGCATGTTCTCCCCGTGTCTCAGGGGGTTTTTCTCCGGGTTCTCCGGTTTCCTCCCCCGGTCCAAAAACATGCACGGTAGGTTGATTGGCACCTTGGAAAATTGTCCCTAGTGTATTAATTTGAGTGTGTGTGTGTGATGGGTTGACATTTCATCCAGGGTGTATCCTGCCTTAATACCCATAGACGCCTGAGATAGACACAGACACCCCGTGACCCGAGGGAAGATCGGATAAAGCGGTAGTAGATGAATGAATGAATTAATGAATGAATGAATGCTTCTTGGAAACATCAGATCCTACATCAGGTGAAGGAAGAAATGTACAGTAATAGACACTTTATGGACACCTGACACATTTCCAGGCTCTTTCTCAACCAATCACAACAAAGTTCTCATGCTATGAAACCAAAGCAAACGCGAAATGCATGTCTATGTGAAATGTGAGTATATTCCTGTAGGAAAATCCTGTCGATGTATTGAAACACCTTGTCCGAATCACATCCAATTCCATCTCCTCGTTGCTAAGCAGAGCAGAAATGTAGAATAAGTATTTGGCATTGTAGCACAGCACCAGGTCGCATTATGAAAAACTGACAGACGGCAGCCAGAGGCGTCTTCTATAGAGAGTCGAGTTATAATTCATTGAGAAATATTATTTTGGCTGTATAATAATTCTCCATTAGCTGTTAATTCCAATATATCAACGTAGATTTACTCATCGGGGGTAAACGATGCACAAAGGGGGAGGTGTGCATGTGTAGACTTCAGGATCAGGGCCAGATTTACCCATCAAATGGAGCAATCAGTAATTAATCTTTCACTACTAATTAAAGATGAACTGGTGTTATGGTTTAGTCTTCAGTGTAACGGTGATGCAACAGCGTGTCAGCATTAAAGCACTGCGTTTTCGACAGATGAAGTGGAGCCACATCTTAGATGGAAATGCACACACACACACACACACACACACACACAACACACACACACACACACATACAGACAAATTAGGGATACAACTGTTGATATGACAAATGTTGACATTAATATTTATGTTTAACTGTATTAGAGCCAACTACAAAATATATAGTGTATAAATAAAATGTAATAATTTAGATTTAAATTATTGGTAGCACCTTCGCCAAACACCTCCAGGGTTAAGGGTTCGATTTCCCGTCTCGCCCATGTGTGTGTGTGTGTGTGTGTGTGTGTGTGTGTGTGTGTGTGTGTGTGTGTGTGGAGATTGCATGTTCTCCCCGTGCCTCAGTGGGTTTTTCTCCGGGTTCTCCGGTTTCCTCCCCGGTCCAAAAACAATGCACGGTAGGTTGATTGGTACCTTGGAAAATTGTCCCTAGTGTTTGTGTGTGTGTGTGTGTGTGTGTGTGTGTGTGTGTGTGTGTGTCCTGTGATGGGTTGGCATTCCATACAGGGTGTATCCTGCCTTAATGCCGCCTGAGATAGACACAGACTCCCCGTGACCCGAGGGAAGATCGGATAAAGCGGATAGAAGACGAATGAATGAATGAATATAGCGGTGTTGAACTGTATTAGAGCCAACTACAAAATATGTTATGTATACATGTTCTCCCCCGTGCCTCAGGGGGTTTTTCTCCAGGTTCTCCCGGTTTCCTCCTCGGTCCAAAAAAAAAAAAACATGCACGGTAGGTTGATTGGCAAAATTGTCCATTGTGCATGAATGTGAATGTGTGCGTGTGTGGTGTGTGTGTGTGTGTGTGTTGTGCACTGTGGATGGGTTGGCATTCCATACAGGGTGTGTCCTGCCTTTGATTCCTGATGTGCTATAGTGTAAAATAAAAACTAGACAGGTGAATTTAGGGTGTAGGGGGTGGGGGGGGGGGGCTTGTGGGGGGGGTGGGGGGTGGGGGGATAGGGGGGGGGGGGGGGGTCAAAGCGAATCAGAAATATCATACCTGACTGTCATAATAAAAGAAATGATGAACTCGCCTGGGCTTTTCCCATTAAACGCTCGGAGAAATCTGCGATGGTGATTGAAAGAGTGACACGGCACAAAAGGAAAGATCTGAGAGAGTCATCCTATCAGATCTTTAGTTGAGTACGATCAAAGGATCCCCATCCCCCCTATATATATATATATAATATATAAAATAACAGAACTGCGACAAAAAAAAAAAAAGAAAACGACAAATCGGAATTGAAAACCCTCCAAAAAACGACTTATAGTAATTCTTTGACAGATCGGGGGAACTATTTTTAGGGAGCACGCTGCACAAGGAACAAAGAGGACCCGAGGAAAGAATGCATCGTAGCATTGTATTTTTATCCCGCGCCCCTTAGCACTGTCAATTAACGTCAAAACAGCTCGCTCGTCACTTCTCCGACTAGCTTTGGTTTAGCACCTACACACCGCCGCACGCGCCCTTCGGCGTTCGGAACAAAAAAAAAAAAAAAGAGAGAGAGAGAACCGGAGCGATATCGCATGAATATTCCCGAGAAAGCAGGGCGCAGATGTGCCACCTTAGTCATTTCCTCTGTAGCTCATCCCTAAACACCGCCCACCCAGCGCGGGCCCAAGCGAAACTCCATACCCACCTGCTGCCATCCAGTCTGTTAGTAACCTTAGAGGGAAAGTAGGAAGTCTGCAAACATCTGTCCGCTGGAAACTTGTAGTGTGATCGTTGGCATGCGTCACACGTGTTGCATGAACACGGAATGGACGGGTAAATAAATAATAACATGGAAACAGATTCCTTGTGTGTGTGTAAACTTACGATTCTTGATTATAATAATCCCAGTCTGGCTTGTGAGACTGCAGTGAAGAATGTTAAGGGATGTAAAACACTTTAAACTATTTATCACTATTTATATAATACCATTATTATTAGTATTATTTATCATTATTTTTATTATTAGTAGTAGTATGGGGGCACGGTGGTTTAGTGGTTAGCACGTTCGCCTCACACCTCCAGGGTCCGGGTGGTTCGATTCCCGTCTCGGCCATGTGTGTGTGTGGAATTTGTGCATGTTCTCCCCGTGCCTCAGGGGGTTTTTCTCCGGGTTCTCCGGTTTCCTCCCCAAAAACATGGTTTCAAAAACATCCCCGGTAACAAAAACATGTCCCTATTGTGTTGTGTGTTGTGTGTGTGTGTGTGTGTGTGTGTGTGTGTGTGTGTGTGTGCGATGGGTTGGCATTCCATCCAGGGTGTATCCCTGTATCCCTCATCTTCTATCGCTTTATCCGATCTTCACTCGGGTCACGGGGAGTCTGTGTCTATCTCAGGCGTCTATGGGCATTAAGGCAGGATACACCCTGGATGGAATGCCAACCCATCGCAGGACACACACACACACACACACACACATTCATACACTAGGGACAATTTAGGTGCCAATCAACCTATTGTGCATGTTTTTGGACCGGAGGAAACCGGAGAACCCGGAGAAAAACCCCCTGAGGCGAGGAGAACATGCACAAACTCCACACACACATGGCCGAGATGTGAGGTGAACGTGTTACCCACTTAACCCCCGTATTACCTATTATCTTCTTTTTTTCCCCTTTTTTCCTGCTGCTGATATCTGAGAGCCACCAAACTAATTTCCTTGTATCACTACAATGACGATAAAGTCTCTTCACTTCACTTCGGCACTGCACAGACCCAAATCTGCCCATTCCAGATCAGCCAAGACGGAATAATGAGGCACAAATCTGTGATAATATCCCACCTGCTACATTTCTACCTTATCACATTAGGGACACGCCTGCATGTGATCCACGCGTGTCAGCTTTGCCCATGGTGCTTTCACTCCGGACCTGAAAAGCAAGTGATTTTATTCTTGTTTTTTTTTACATCGACTTTGGTGATAATAAAAGAATCTACCGACAACTTTTGGGAAAGTTTTTTTTAGGAAAACGAGCCACACCTGAACAGGTCCTCATTAGCGCGAGGATTTTCATAGGCGTCAAATTGTCGAAATAATTTCACCTTCACCGGAGTTTATAAAGAAACAATCTTACTCGAAGCACAATAGGACTCTTCTTTTGATGATAATAATGGAGTCTGACAATATCCCCTTAGTAAAATCCATGATGGGATAAAAAAAAAAAAAAAGAGCTGATCCGGGATCTCATTAACACATGGAATGGGATAGGCATCATATTTCCGAGCGGTATTCTTCACAGTGTGGAACTCCATGTCCCGTAGAAACAAACTGCGGGGAAAAGATGGCTGTTCTTGTTAGTCTTTGATTCGTCTCATGTCTAAAATTTTTCCAGATTGGAAACTATTTTACCAAAAAAGTCCAAAGTCACAGCAAAAGAAAAGCATTTTTTTTTGTATTTTTGAGAGGGGTGTAGAGTAGTGATTTGGGCCCCTGAGCAAGGCCCTTAAGCCCATCGCTGCTCCGTGAAATTTATGAGATAAATGTAAGTTGATCTAGATAAGGGTATCGTTTTAATGTTATCGATTCCGCTTCTTATTGATTCCTATGTCGAATACAAGCGATGAACCAATCACAGTCATGTTAATCGTGACACTTTGCACCATATTGTGCATATATTTGTCAATAATCTTCCTTTTTTTCATATTTTTCATATTTTTTTCTCATCATTTTGCTTATGTTCTTGTTTATATTTCGCATTGTGCATTGTCGTTGGGGTGCATCCACAGCTACCTTGTGTTAATGACAATAAAAATGATAATTCTATTGATTTATTACAATAATTACACTTATTCCTGTTAGCGAGATGGTAAATAAAGGATCGGGGGGGATAAATAAAGGTCTGAAAACCAAAAAAAGCTTTAATAAGAATAATAAACCCTATATAACAATCTGTACCAACTGCCATCAATGTAAATGTTCTGTCCTTTCTCTATTATACAGATAATATTAACCAGAGCGAACTGATCAGAAGGTAATGAGTTCAAATCCCAGCTCCACCAAGCTGCCAAAGCTGGACCCTTGAACAAGGCTTTTAACTGTTTGTTTGTACGAATCATTACTTATCTCACTGAATAAGGGCGTTTTCCAAATGCCATGAATGTAAATGTACTGAGTGAAGGGCAACGGGGACAAAAAAAAAACTAATTAGTGGATAATTAATGGATTGTATAATCACAGAAGCAACCAGACAAATGACATTTCTTGCCATTTAAAATAATTAAAAAAGGTATTTTGGTTTTCACACCATTGTGTTATTAACTGAGTTAGAATTTATTGTATATATATATATATATATATATATATATATATATATCTATATATATATATATATATATATATATATATATATATAATATAATTGCACATTTTTATCCGTTTTAAATGTGACTTGTCTGGTTTTTCCATTTCTCGCCACCAGTGGCCGCTATTATTCCTATATTTCCTTGCCTCAATTCTTCAGCTCATTTCCTTTGTTCTTTGCTTGTTGTTTGTTTTTGTTTACTCCCAAGTGTCTGCGGCTAGTTTATAAGTTTTGTTGCGTTTTCTTTATTTTACCTGTTTTGCCCATATCTTTCATTCGATATCTGTCAACACTTTTTTTTTGGTGTTGATCTCTGGACCGGAAGATCACGGATTCAAACCCCACCACCACCAAGCTGCCCTTGAGCAAGGGCAAACCCCACCACCACCCTAAAGACTGGGCCTTTGAGAAACAAAAAAAAAAAAAAAAAAACCCAAAAAAAAAAAAAAAAAAAAAAAATAAAAAAAGGGAAAAAAAAAAAAAAACCCACCAAACCATGGGGCCCTTGAACAAGGCCCTTAATTCTCAATTGCTCAGTTGTACAGTCGCTCTGGATTAAGGACGTCTGCCAAATGCCGTAAATGTAAATATATAGTTGTTACTTTACTGATCCTTGGCCCAGATGTTCCTTTTTAGTCTTTAATTAGTTTCTCTTTTCCTGAATACCACATTAATATCAGGTTTTTATTATTAATAATAATAATAATAATAATATAATAATAATAATAATAATAATACGGGGCAACGGTGGCTTAGTGGTTAGCACGTTCGCCTCACACCGCCAGGATCCGGGTTCGATTCCCGTCTCGGCCATGTGTGTGTGGAGTTTGCATGTTCTCCCCGTGTCTCAGGGGTTTTTTTCTCCGGGTTCTCCGGTTTCCCTCCCGGTCCAAAAACATGCACGGTAGGTTGATTGGCACCTTGGAAAATTGTCCCTAGTGTATGAATGTGTGTGTGTGTGTGTGAATGTGTGTGTGTGTGCCCTGCGATGGGTTGGCATTCCGTCCAGGGTGTATCCTGCCTTAATGCCCATAGACGCCTGAGATAGGCACAGACTCCCCGTGACCCGAGAAGATCGGATATAGCGGTAGAAGATGAATGAATGAATGAATGAATATAAATAATAATAATAATAATAATAATAATAATAATAAAAAAGGATTCTTTCTGCAAATATATCTTTATTATTAGCGAACCCAGCATAATACAGAATATACTTTTCCACAGATGTTTGAAAACACACAAATCATCATTAAATACTATTCATGTGAGGAAATATACTCTGTCTATACCATTATTCTGTAAACAATTGTGCTTTAAAATGCACATATTTTTCTCCGTTTGCTGTTTAAAAAAAAACAAAAAACAAACAACACACTTCTTTATTCCATCCAGGCTTTCTGTGGGATTTTGAAGTGTGCCTGAGTTATCTTTCAGCCACAACAAGCATTAGTGAGTTCAGGCGCTGATGTTACTCGGAGGCCTGAGAGTGCAGTCAGAAATACTATTTACTGAAAGGTGGGGAAGGAGTCGGGATTTGGTCGAGGCTTCATACAGGATACTCGAGTGTGAGTTCAAACGTACCTGGTCCCCCTGAGAGAAGGTGGAACCGGTCGAGCAGTACCAGACGCTCCCAGGCTGCGAGGTGGTGCGGTACAGCGTTGGGGAGGGGGGGGGGGGGGGGGGGGGGGGGGGGGCGGGTTTGTAATGATGAGGTCTCAGAGGTGATGAATGTTCTGCTTGTGATTCGAACAAAATATACAGTAAGCCATCAGAGAAAAGGCAGAATCGAACGTGTATCCTGAACATAATGACCCCGAGCAGTCGAGGCCAATTTACAGACTAAAAGAATGTCAGTTTTTCTAAATGCAAATGGAAAGCCAAAGTGTCTTAAATGTTCAAAATATCAGTTCTATCTTGTTTGCTTGAGAAGAGAAAAGATAAGATTGTGGAGCAAACTGAGCTGTTGACGTTAGCGGTTAAGCGCCGAGATTAGCGAGGGGAAAGAAAGCGCAGGGTCAGTGCGAGTCAGCGCGAGTCAGTGCGAGTCAGCGCGAGTCAGCGCGAGTGAAAGGGTGACACTGTGTTTTTATTATGCTTCAGAAAAGATAAATTCTCCAAGTTAAAAGTCTTAGAAACATGATATATGCAATTGGCATCTATTTATGCACGCTGACTTCCAAACTGTTGAACTTGTCGAGGTTCCGAACTTTATTTTCCAATGAAAAATAAGGAGTAAACTTATTATTAAAAAATGATTATTAAGACCCCACCAATAAATAAACTTCATATTAAATAAACGAGTAAATTCAAACGGCACGTTTGGGATTATTCTATTGGCGTAACGTTATAATAGCAGACAAATTCACTGCGACTTGTGTGGCGGAAAATAATAAATTAAAAGTTTTTAAGCAAGTTACTTTCCAATAAAAAATCATGATGAAACAAATATGAACATTCATTCATTCATCTTCTAGCGCTTTATCCGATCTTCCCTCGGGTCACGGGGAGTCTGTGTCTATCTCAGGCGTCTATGGGCATTAAGGCAGGATACACACTGGATGGAATGCCAACCCATCACAGGACACACACACACACACACACACATTCACACACTAGGGACAATTTTCCAAGGTGACACAATCAACCTACCGTGCATGTTTTTGGACCGGGGGAGGAAACCGGAGAACCCGGAGAAAAACCCCCTGAGGCACGGGGAGAACATGCACAAACTCCACACACACATGGCCGAGACGGGAATCGAACCCGGACCCTGGAGGTGTGAGGCGAACGTGCTAACCACTAAGCCACCGTGTCCCCTCAAAAATGAACACACTCATATAATTGAGTGAAAACCAAACAAACAAACAAACACATTGGTCTTAAACACTTTAAAAGCCCCATTAACATTTTATCTTAAAACATCACGGAATTTAAATACCAGGTTTGTATTAATGGGCTTATTTTAATGTTATTTAGTGCTATATTGTTATAATGTTTTTTTTCCCTCTCTCTCCTTCTTTCTCTGCTGTTATTTACTGTTATTTATTGTTTATTGTACCGTGACCTTGAGTGACCTAAAAGGCACCTTAAATAAAATGTATTATTATTATTATTATTATTATTATTATTATTATTATTATTATTATGATTATTGTTATTATTATTATCATTATTATTATTATTATTAATATTATTATTATTCATTCATTCATTCATCTTCTACGCTTTTATCCGATCTTCCCTCGGGTCACGGGGAGTCTGTGTCTATCTCAGGCGTCTATGGGCATTAAGGCAGGATACACCCTGGATGGAATGCCAACCCATCTCACACACACCACACACACACACACACACACACACACACACACACACACACACACACACATTCATACACTAGGGAAAATTTTCCAAGGTGCCAATCAACCTACCGCGCATGTTTTTGGACCGGGGGGGAGGAAACCGGAGAACCCGGAGGAAAAACCCCCTGAGGCACGGGGAGAACAGAACTGCACAAACTCCACACACACATTCCCGAGACGGGAATCGAACCCGGAATCCTGGCGGTGTGAGGCGAACGTGCTAACCACTAAACCACCGTGCCCCTATTATTATTATTATTATTATTATTATTATTATTATTATTGTTATAGTTATATAATTAAATAAATAAAAAGAAGCCATTTTATTTAAAAAAATAAAATAAAATAAAAGAAGGTCACTCAGGTTGCACTCACCTAAATGATGGTTTTAATTGGTAAATATTTAGATGCAAT
>JACRUU010000016.1:17896629-17926629 GCA_030449085.1 Kryptopterus vitreolus
GTGTGTGTCCTAGAATACAGTTATAGGATCCGCTGATATAGGTTTTAAAGAATATATGATAACGGTGTGAAAGACTTTCATTCATTCATACATTCATCTTCTACCGCTTTATCCGATCTTCCCTCGGGTCACGGGGAGTCTGTGTCTATCTCAGGCGTCTATGGGTATTAAGGCAGAATACACCCTGGATGGAATGCCAACCCATCACACACACACACACACACACACACACACACATTCACACACTATGGACAATTTTCCAAGGTGCCAATCAACCTACCGTGCATGTTTTTGGACCGGAGGAGGAAACCGGAGAACCCAGAGAAAAAAAACCCTGAGGCACGGGGAGAACATGCACAAACTCCACACACACATGACCGAGACGGGAATCGAACCCGGACCCTGGCGGTGTGAGGCGAACGTGCTAAACCACTATACCACCGTGCGCCCTTTGTGAAAGACTTAATTACTCCTATTTATTTATTTATTTATTTATTTACAGGGAAATTTGTTTTCACAGTTTCATGTTGGTCACATTTGAGACATGTCTTATTGCGGCTTTTCATATGAAATGAAACTTGCGTATGCCATGTGTACAGATTACACGAGTCACGTGATAATATTCGTCAAGATCCGGGTTATTAATGAGCTTTTGTGTGTCATGTATTGGATCTGTTGGAAAGACATTTCTCTATACATCATCCGCTGCAGATAAATAACATGGAGCGTCTTTTTTTATTATTATTATTCTTTTTTTATGTGGTCGAACTCCACTGACAAGTGACTCCAGGAGGCAGTGAACAACAATTGAATCGATGGCAACAGAAAAACGCAGCAGGAATGTATTTATAACGCATTTGTTCTCCGTGACATGCATCTAAAAACTAACGATCATGCTGTGCATAAGTATTCACTCCTTCAGCTTTAAAAAAAAAAAAAAAGATTAAGAGCAGTTATATAATTATCTGAGTCATGCTTTACCTGAACGTCAAACACCAACCAACAGCATGACAAACACCAAGCAGCAAGTCTGGGATCAAATGACAAAAAGGTATTAATAAAAGTTTAGGTATTTTAGAATTTTCTGGGCCACAACATGGAAAAGTGGGATTTATATAATACAGGAAATGAGAAAGGGGTAAGTGTTTACAAGGAAAATAAATAATAATATTAACTAGACATGGGACGTTTCCTGAAGAAAATGTGAGTGATGCTTGCCGATGTAAAACCGCAGCTCCGGGTGCGACCCCCACACAGCCTGGTCCGTTTAATATTTAGTGTTGACTTCGAAATGCTAGCTCGTTCAGAGAGACGAGTGTTTAGACACCAAAAATGACCATTTTGGGTGTTTTTTTAGGAAGGGGCGGGGCCAGTGACACACGTGACATCATCAAATTATCCAGCGTCCGACTCCGGTCGATGTGCCGAGCGTTTAGACATGTCACATGACCCAGTGTCCGAAATTCGCCGTTTTGCGGTTTGCGGTCACGTGACGCCATGCGGCAGTCATATGATCATGACCGACTCCATCTCATCTACGAGTGGATGTGTCACATGTGCATGTCGGGGCTGAACTACGGAGCATCAAAATTTCCCCATTCATTCTCTATGGGTCCGGAATGTCGCAGATTTCCCGAAATTCCGAACGTGTGTGGGATTCAGGAGGTATATGATCGGTGATCCACTCCGGACCCCCTACGAGTGGATTTTCCATATGTGCATGTCGGACGCTCACAGGACCGAACTGTGAGGCACGAAATTTCAACCCCATTCATTTTCTATAGGAAAAAATTCCCGCTTTTTGGCCCCGGGTTCGGAATTCCGCGGGGCGATTCCTTATAAAAGTAACAGCACGTCTCACACCATCGGGACGCACGATATGAGGTATGATTCGTGACGATCGGACAAAAACTGCGGGATGAGTTACACGCCGAAAATTTGACCAAAGCGAGAGAAAGAGATTCTAATAGTGATGCTTTTGCACACGTCACTAATAAGAAGTCAGATTACACGACTTTTACATATTAAATGTGTAGTTTAGTATTTATGACTAGAGTGACTTTTGGTTCCTGATATTCATTCATTCATTCATTCATCTTCTACCGCTTTATCCGATCTCTCGGGTCACGGGGAGTCTGTGTCTATCTCAGGCATCTATGGGCATTAAGGCAGGATACACCCTGGATGGAATGCCAACCCATCGCAGGACACACACACACACACACACACACACACACACACACACACACACAACACATTCATACACTAGGGACAATTTTCCAAGGTGCCAATCAACCTACCGTGCATGTTTTTGGACCGGGGGAGGAAACCGGAGAACCCGGAGAAAAACCCCCTGAGGCACGGGGAGAACATGCACAAACTCCACACACACATGACCGAGACGGGAATCGAACCCGGATCCTGTGAGGCGAACGTGCTAACCACTACGCCACCGTGCCCCCCGGTTCCTGATATTCATGGAATCAATTTTAACATTACATTTCAAGACTAGCATTTTATTTTTACACAATGTTTATTCGATACCTCTTCCTTCACACCCCTGAATCTCACCTCCTCATCATCCTTAAACCACATTATTCACCTGGTGCAATGACATACTGTACATGACGGATGATATCCGCTCTCAACGCGTCTTTCCAAAGTTGCCATGCATTCAAATATTCCGTTTCTTCCTCGTTATAGATTCTGCCTCACTCTGACTCGCTGCCTGCTTACTGACTTTGATCATCCCTTTGCCCTTTCGCTTTATCTGCATTTGCATTTCAATATCTGATGAACCCATTAAAGTTGACAGCAGCATCGTATACAAGCTGACACAAGGGATTCCTCACCGCTTTCCTATTCGTTTCTGATAGCGGAGAATCTCAACGATGTGTACAAAAAATGGTGTGTTCAGTGTTACAAGTGTAACAAGTTACATGTAATGGCGTTACGTCATTTCATTCTAAAATAACAGTAATTCAATTAAATACAAATATTACAAAGATCTGAACAATTTCGTGTAAAATCGACGACGGCATGAATTTCGACTGAAATGTGATTTTTGATTTGAATGATGACAATCTGCTGCAGATTCATTTCGAAAAAAATGAACCTGTTTTTTTTTTCGAGGATTTTGGAACTTTTATTCTTTAGAATGCTAACTTAAAGCGCCACCTAGTGGACTTTATAAAGTCATTGTAAAGTTACACTACTTAGTACATGTTAATAGGATCATTTATAATCTGTAATCTATTACATTTCCAAAGGAACCTTATATGCAGACATATTTACACTTGTAATAAATCCTGCAATAAAATAAAATAAATAAAAACTTGTAAATGAATCGAACTCGGACCCTGGAGGTGTGAGGCGAACCTGCTAACCACTAAACCACCATGCCCCTATATATATATATATATATATATATATATATATATATATATATATATATATATATATATATATATATATATATATAATTCATACATTCATTCATCTAATCTTCTACCGCTTTCTACCGGTTTTTTTCTCTGGGTTCTCCGGTTTCCTCCCCCCCCCGGTCCAAAAAACATGCACGGTAGGTTGATTGGCACCTTGGAAAATTGGTCCCTAGTGTATGAATGTGTGTGTGTGTGTGTGTGTGTGTGTGTGTGTCCTGCGATGGTTTGGCATTCCATCCAGGGTGTATCCTGCCTTAATGCCCATAGACGCCTGAGATAGACACAGACTCCCCGTGACCCGAGGGAAGATCGGATAAAGCGCTAGAAGATGAATGAATGAATTACAATTAATACATTAATAATTGAAAGTGAAATACATGTAAAATAAGGAATCATTTTATTTGGAAGAAAATATATATATATATATATATATATATATATATATATATATATATATATATATATATATATATATATATCATTCATTCATTCATTCATCTTCTACCGCTTTATCCGATCTTCCCTCGGGTCACGGGGAGGAGTCTGTGTCTATCTGTGTCTATGGGCATTAAGGCAGGATACACCCTGGATGGAATGCCTAACCCATCGCAGGGCACACACACACACTCTCACACACACACACACACACACACACATACACACACAGACACACACAACACACACACACACACTCACATTCATACACTAGGGACAATTTTCCAAGGTGCCAATCAACCTAACCGTGCATGTTTTTTGGACCGGGAGAGGAAACCGGAGAACCCGGAGAAAAAAAAACCCCCTGAGGCACGGGGAGAAACATGCACAAACTCCACACACACACATGGCCGAGAAGGGAATCGAACCCGGACCCTGGAGGTGTGAGGCGAATGTGCTAACCACTAAGCCACCGTGCCCCTCTAAATATATATATATATATATATATATATATCACCATTCATCAAATATTAACACACACAGAGACAATATAAATATACACTGATAAGAACACGAAGGAAATGAATGTATAAAGATAAAGCTACAGATCCCGATTCCCCTTTCAGCACTTTTGGCCCTTTAAAAGCTTCACCTAACAATGTTTCAAGTAAGTAAAGAATGCTCTTTCATCATTTCTGAGCGTGTTTGGGTTAAGGTGCAGATTGGCTGTGTCTTATTTGATTTATTGGAGGTTGAACATTTTCACATCGATTTTCCCTTTTACTCTGCACTGGCCATTAATCATGGATTCCGTTTAATAAATAATAACCAGACTGGCTGTAGTTTATGATGTAAAAAAAAAAAAATGCGTTACATGACTTTAACAATATCCCAGCAGAGTTCAAGTCCACATGAAACCATCCTCAAAAGCTTACAAAACTCGCTGAAAATTTCATGTTCACAAAAAAAGAGAAAAGATCACAATCACTTGCGATCTGACACGAGTCAGACGTGGCCGAGTCCCTGTATATTCAGCGTATCAGAAGTCTGATCAACCTCAGAGACACCGAGACAAAGTGTGTTTAATTATATAGTACATCAAGACTGACGAGCATCTTTGCAATTTTCTATTTCTAGACCTATGAAATATATTTATATATATATATATATATATATATATATATATATATATATATATATATAGATATATATCTATATATATATTTAGCACACATACCATATATGAATACTTTTCATATTTCTAATTCTGTAATTGTAACAAGATGTTGTAAATATATACAAAATTCACTTAAAATATCTGCCTTTTGTTATTTAATGTTATTTGTATTGATAGGTAGGGGATGTGATTGTTATTTAATGTTATTTGTATTGATAGTTATTGTAGGGGGGGATGTGTTTATTGTTATTTAATGTTATTTGTATTGTTATAGGTAGGGGGGATGTGGTTGTTATTTAATGTTATTTAATGTTATTTGTATTGATAGTAGTAGGGGATGTGATTTATGTTATTTAATGTTATTTGTATTGATAAGTAGGGGGTGTGGTTGTTATTTAATGTTATTTAATTGTTATTTGTATTGATAGGTAGGGGGTTTGGTTGTTATTTAATGTTATTTATTGTTATTTGTATTGATAAGTAGGGGCTGTTGGTTGTTATTTAATGTTATTTATTGTTATTTGTATTGATAGGTAGGGGGTGTGGTTGTTATTTAATGTTATTTAATGTATTGTATTGATAAATAGGGGGTGTGGTTGTTATTTAATGTTATTTAATGTTATTTGTATTGATAAATAGGGGGTGTGGTTGTTATTTAATGTTATTTAATGTTATTTGTATTGATAAGTAGGGGGTGTGGTTGTTATTTAATGTTATTTGTATTGATAAATAGGGGGTGTGGTTGTTATTTAATGTTATTTATTGTTATTTGTATTGATAGGTAGGGGGTGTGGTTGTTATTTAATGTTATTTGTATTGATAGGTAGCGGGTGTGGTTGTTATTTAATGTTATTTAATGTTATTTGTATTGATAAGTAGGGGGTGTGGTTGT
The DNA here is from genome assembly GCA_030449085.1 of Kryptopterus vitreolus. Lineage (NCBI taxonomy): Eukaryota > Metazoa > Chordata > Actinopteri > Siluriformes > Siluridae > Kryptopterus > Kryptopterus vitreolus. Next base: position 17,902,577 of record JACRUU010000016.1, read on the forward strand.
TATTTAATGTTATTTAATGTTATTTGTATTGATAGGTAGCGGGTGTGGTTGTGATTGTGCAGGTGTCTAGTTGAGTCCATTACTGGGTTTAGATTATTAGATTTAGCCTAATTTCTGTAGATTAGTTTAGTTATTTTTATTTTTAATGTATAATTGAGAGATAAGATGAATTAGAATACTTTAATGATACCATCGGGAGATTGTTAGTTTGCAGTTTCTCACAGTAATATTAAAGTCATATTAATATTTTAATATGTTATGCTTGATGAAGTATTGGAAGTTTGGTTGGTATGAATATTGACCAAAGGCTTTACAATTCCGAACTTTTCAGCATTTTCAGCCGAATCAGCAGCTTTTCTGCTTTTAGACTTTATTTTCTGTCCACATACATTTACAGTTTGCTTTATAACGTCCTGCCATTCCCGTTTGAACTACTTAATAAATATTCCTCTTAGTCTTTTTAATTGATTTGCGTATTAGCTTGTGATTCTATTATCATCCCTGAAATACTTCTAAAGTCAGAGTAATAATGCTGTTATTCCTGCTGACTTTGATCAAGCCGTAATAAAAACCTGTCATTCAGGTCAGAAATGGTGTCAAAACCTGTCTTCTTTTACCACTTCATTGTATCGCTTTTTGATACAGGGACTTTAAAATGCAAATTCAAACATCAATCAGCTCATTCTGATCAGTCAAACACACACACACACACACACACACACACACACACACACACACACACACACACATGCACTGAAATAGCTTTTCCCTGGTGGACCTACACACAATGAAGTCATCTTCAGTCATGTTCGACATCTCGCTGACTGATATTAAACCCCCAGAAACCCTTTTAGATACGAGTTACTCTCTCCTTCCGCACACACACTCCGGTCTTGTCTTTTGATATTCCCTAATAGCCTTTTTTTTACCCCCACACTTGAGATAATGTAAAATTCATGGGACTCCCCAGCAGAGTGGATCAGAGGGACTGTCAGCGTGCCATCTCCTTATAGAAAGATTTTATATTGCTTACAAATACACGGTTAAATGTACAGTCAAGGCACGCGAAGCCTGAACACATTTCACTCAGTGTTTCGAGATCACACAGTTCACACAGATCACAGCTCATAGTGGAATCCCCAAGGTCATGACCTGATTTATTTATTTTTATTTTTATTTTATTTTTTATTTTTTTTAGTTTCTCAGCAGTTTCATATTGCTTTAAATAAAATACTTTTTCTGTTTTGACAGATTTTTTATATATACATTTTTATAGCAGTAAAACTATTATATATATATATATATATATATATATATATATATAGATATATATATATATATATATATATATATAATTTTACTTATTTATTTATTTATTTATTTATTTTATTTGACATTTCTCACACTCGTATTCAAAAATATAATGCCTACTTGGTTAAATAAAAAATGAAATAATATATTTTTTAAATATTTTTATAATAAATAAAATATCTAAAGTAAAATAGAAATAAATAGAATAAAATAGAATAAATCAAATTAATGCACTGCATTTTTATTTCATTAAGAAAAATTAAATATTATATAATTATATATTTTTTTTATATTTAGATTTTTATCTTTCTTTTTTGCTTCATTCTTTTATACACTCTATTTTGAATCTTCTGTTTATTTATTATACATCTCGACTCACTGTTTCATGTTTACATGTTGGACATTTTCTAATAAATATGTGTATGTGACAAATAAAATTATTATTATTATTATTATTATTATTATTATTATTATACTGAGTTTGATTGAGTACAGTGTGATTTAATTAACAAGCGTATCAATAATAAATATAATTAAAGCCTATTAATCTGCTTTACAAACTAAAGCCCAGAATGAGATAAAGGCGTGTTGCGTTACACGTTTGTGTCTCGTCACCTGCGACACGCAGTGCCGATTCATTTTGCTCTCTCGCTTTGATCCAAGTTGTGTTTCTTTCAGCTTTTGGTTGTGACAGAAACTCCAGCTTCGGCTTCATGTGTCTGTCATCTTGTGGATGACCTCTTCCCCTTTTTCCACTCCTGTCTTCCTTTATCCTCAGTCTGTCACTGCTTGATCTCACTCCTCTGTTTCTTGTCCTCTGTGACAGTGAAGGTTTCTCTGCCTGCTTTCAGCCCAAAACGCATTTTGTGTGGTCGAAATTAAGCCGTCACATGTCACGCAAATCTTGAAAACAGGCAATTTTGTTAAGAAAATGTGCTTTTTTACCGTCCGAAAGGGACGTTTTTCTTTTTGCTTTGTGTAACGATTGTGTCGTGTACACACCCAGATTAACACAGGCAGTGGGACAACCAGTAAGTGTGTATTCACTTATGGTGTATGGTGTATGGTGTAGCCTAGTGGTTAAGGTGTTGGACTCTGGACCGGAAGATCACAAGTTCAAACCCCACCACCACTAAGCTGCCACTAGTGGGGCCCTTGAGCAAGGCCCTTAACCCTCAAGTCGCTCTGGATAAGGGCGTCTGCCAAATGCAATAAATGTAAATGAATTCGGATCTAAAAGCACGCTAGCTACGTGTGATTTCTTCACACTGACTGTCACGGGATTCGTCAGATGTTTGACACTTCATTTAAACAAAATTAGTCAAATTCCAATATAATAATATCCATCAATAATATCATAGGTGGTTTAATGGTTAGCACGTTCGCTTCACACCTCCAGGGTCTGGGTTCGATTCCCGTCTCGGCCATGTGTGTGTGTGTGGAGTTTGTGCATGTTCTCCCCGTGTCTCAGGGGGTTTTCCTCCGGGTTCTCTGGTTTCCCCCGGTTTCCCCGGTCCAAAAACATGCACGGTAGGTTGATTGGCACCTTGGAAACACCTTGGAAAAAAATTGTCCCTAAAATTGTCCCTGTATGAATGTGTGTGTGATTGTGTGTGTGTGTGTGCCCTGTGATGGGTTGGCATTCCATCCAGGGTGTATCCTGCCTAGGATAAACACAGACTCCACGTGACCCGATGGCAGATCGTATAAAGCGGTAGGTGGTAGAAGATGAATGAATGAATGAATAATATCCATCTATAATATCTGTCCCTCTGCCCTGTGATAGTCATCAGTCATCACATAAAAGCAATTACACCTGCTCTGTTCAGACTGTATAACGTTTAAATGAATCAGTTTATATGAATCAGTGAATATTTCCGCAAATAATATCTGAAAAAAGTCTGAAAAAAGTCTGAAAAAACGCAAAGTCAAGAATCTGTAAAACACATTAAATTCAGCTGCAGCAAATAAAACCATAGTACGACTATAAACTGTAATAAACAGACTTTCTTCTGGAAATTGTTATTTTTTATTTTTTAATCTGGTGAATGTAAATGCAGATGTGAGTCGTGGGATGTGTTAGTTAGCGATGCTGTCGTTGTGAAATTGTTTGTCGCCTGACACAAGGTCTAATTAAATAATTAAAGTCTTGGGCAATAACGAATTAATGTAATTTATAACTCTATTTAAGCAGGCTTTATAGAATAGAAGATTTAGACTTTATTTGTCAAATATGTCATATTGCAGCAAAGTGAATTTTTATATATAAACATTGGAGTTTGTCTCGAAATGCTTTCGGTACTTTTAGAAAAAAAAAAAAACATTTCGATGGTTTTTCTCAATGCAAATGTATTTTCACTTTTTGTGGCTAAAAATATTCACATTTTGGATAAAAATATTCAAATGCAAATTTATTTTCACTTTTTGTGAAAATGTTATATTAGCGTACGGAACCTTACGCAAGCGCATCGCATTCCCAAATCCGTATTACGCAATAAAGCGCATTTTTACTGAACGCAATAAAGCGCTTCCGTATAACCTAAACACCGTATCACCAGTTTATATGGAAAAGCAACCGGAACACAATTCTTAAAGGAGCCACGTCCCATATTTTACACTTCAAACCAACACTAAACAAAATAACATTGAAAAAAATATTCAAATGCGAATTCATTTTCACTTTTTGTGTCTAAAAATATTCAGTAAAGTAACATATTTTATTTACACAAATGTTTGTGTAAATAAAATGTTATTTTAAAAGAGGTGAAAGAGGCAGATGTAGATGTACAGGGTGGTGTTAAGATGGACTCTTTATAAAACGTATGCAAAATAGACAGAAAACCCAGCGTTATAGCAGCGTTACATTCCAACAGTGAACGATGAACGCGCATTACATCACTTCCATTCAGGATCAGATGATGTGTTGCAGGACCGAGAGCTTTTTAATATTTAATAAGTTATCATGCATTAATCCAACATGTTACTAAGTTTCTCTGTTCGTATTAAAAAATAAACTCATTCCAATCAGCATTTTATTTATTTATTTTTGATTTTTTAATACACGCGTGCAATAACAATCCCCAACCGGTTTCAGCCGGTAAGAACACACACGGTTGTGGATTGATCCTGGAGCGAAGAACGATCGAACGCACTGAGATGTATTTTTTTCTTTTCTGCTCTGGTTATACATTTTTAATGACGCCGTTCTTTCTAGAGTTTAACTCCAAAGTACCATTTTATTGAAATGATCATTAAGAGCTATATTTAAATCTGGACGCAGACACTGATCTATAAGACCACTTTATTAGTTTATATCGTGTTACCGTTAATAGATCTGGATTTTACACATGCGACGGGTTTCGGATCAAATTACTGGGTGTGAGATAAAAATAAACAAACAAACAAACAAATAATAAATCTTGCAGGGTAATAATGGACCATTTGGCTATTTTAAGCCATGAACATTTTTATCATTCATAAACACACTTAATTATTTGGAGTGTTTGTAGGGTGCAATCATAGTCATTATTATAGATGTTGAGCCTTATACACGCACACACACACACACACACACACACACACACACACACACACACACACACACACACACACACACACACACACACACACACACATATATATATATATATATATATATAGCTGGTAATGCAACTTCATGTTATATGTGGAATATTATTTTCTATTAATATAATATAATATAATATAATATGGATGTGTGTTCGCCTCACACCTCCAGGGTCGTGGGTTCGATTCCCGTCTCGGCCATGTATGTGTGGAGTTTGTGCATGTTCTCCCCGTGCCTCAGGAGGTTTTTCTCCAGGTTCTCCGGTTTCCTCCCCCGGTCCAAAAACATGCACGGTAGGTTGATTGGCAGCGGTGACCCAAGGGAAGATCGGATAAAGTGTAGAAGTAGAAGATGATTGAATGAATGAATGAATGAATATAATATGGGTAGGGAGGGGTGTATCTCAGTGTCTGACCCTGCGCTCTGATCCCGGCTTCCAAACAATGGATATGTGAAGAAATGATTTCACTGCGCTGTGAATGTTTATGTGATAAATAAAGGTTATTTTTTTTCCTACAGTGCAAAGAATTGTGTAAATCCATCTTTGTCTTAAGAATACGCTGGAAATTCCAGCTTATTCATGTTTTAGCGTCCACAAGTACATCAACTGTACAGTATTTCATCCCAGATGAAAAAAAAAAAAGTCACGAATATGATCCCATCTCAGAAATATCCCTAAGACACATTATAGCAGGTTTATTATTATTACCTCCAGGTTATAAAATGTGGCAGGAGTGTAAAATGATTATGGATGCAAAAGGTAATGGACGAGCATTTTCATTTCGATCGCCCCTCAGTTACGAAACAGCGTTTTAATTGGACTTTACGCCTAGACTGAAAACCTATTTGTTTATTCAAGCATTTTGTTAATAGCTTTTCTGTGGGATGATAAAACGAAAAAAAAAACAAAAACAAAAAAACCTGGAGGCTTCATTCGGATATAGTTGTGCTAAACTGAGATGTTGGGATGTTGGTGGAGCCCCATTTTGTCCCGTGTTGACGCAGGTTTGATGGCAGCGCGGTCCGGCAGAGCACTTTACGTCCCAGAGTGCCGTCATGTCCATGTTGCCTTCTGGCGCTCCATTTACTTACGCTGTCATAGCTGGTCTCGCTTGCATGCACTTTGCTCATAATGTACTTCATCTTAAAGCACTAGAGGATGATAGCATACCTCTTTCTCTCTCTCTCTCTCTCTCTCTCTCTCTCTCTTCGTCCAGGCTCATCCCTAATGCTCTATTTCTGCTTGGAGCCTCCTGCATCCTATACATCACTGCTGCTGAGGACGGTCCAGCCTGCATAGCCTAAAGATGGCCATGAGATTGCTGTAGATCGCACCGTCTCACTTAAAGAGTGCAAATGTCCACATACATTAAACTTACAGACGCCACAGCGACTTACAAATGAGCGATTGAGGGTTAAGGGCCTTGCTCAAGGGCCGCTTGGTGGTCGTGTTGGTGGGATTTGAACATGCGAATCTTTGCATTCACGTCTCATTCATCACTGATATACAGACGCTCCCCACCCTACGAAACGAATGACTTTCCAGGAGTTCGGTGCGGACATTCCGTGCCACCCGGATCATTATCGGTAACCTTCCATTCAAGGTTATTTTTCCTCCCTATAATCAGAAGCATTTTATCCATTACATGCACTCAAGTCATACAGTTAAAACTGTTAAAACCATCTATCTATCTATCTATCTATCTATCTATCTATCTATCTATCTATCTATCTATCTATCTATCTATATATATATATAGATATATATATATATATATATATATATATATATATGCATGCTATATATATATATATATATATATATATATATATATGCATGGACTGCCTAAATTGGCCCTTGCTTGGCTCAATGCTTGCTTGCTTTCTCAGCTTTCATATTATTAAACATGCAAATCCAAATCGTTCATTATTAAAAGTGCTGTTTGAATGAAACTCAACTCAATACACTTGATCTCGTGTGTTTCCAGCCATAATCATTTCCAGACAGGGAAGGTCGATCCCGACATGGTGCGTCGCAGTGCAGATGTTGATTATGAGATAATGAGCTGTGTTGGTTTCACACCACTCGTGTTACGTATGTATGTTGTGATGTTGCTGCAGTGTGTAACGAAGGTACATTAATTGTAAGAAAGAACATTTGTCTGTAACCTCGTTGACCTTCCAGAGATGTTGCATCCGATGAGCTGAGAGGGTCATGTAAAAGGCTCTTTATAGTGATGGTAAAAATAGCATTGTTCTGGTTCTCTCGAATAAACTTCCTGTGCTTTGTTTTTTTTATTTTTTTATTTAGTGATTAGAGCTCTTTAAAGGTCATCTTCATGACTTTCAAAGCAAATGTAAAACGAGATCCATTTTTTTTACCATATGCACTAGAAAATTCTCATTAATTGTACAATACTGTATATATATATATATATATATATATATATATATATATATATATATATATATATATATATATATATAATATATATATATATCTAAAAAATTCTCTTCCCAAATTCACTTTCAACGTTATTAACGCGTGATTAATGTGCATTATTATGTGAGTGATCTGCTCCTTCACTCTGTGTGTTGTGTGTGTTGCGAATAAACATGAAACCTGAACAACAACAAATAAATAAATAAACATTCAGTGCATCCACTGACGCTTCCTAAATTTCCCCCAATTACGCCCCCTAGCTGCGCATTCACAACAGGTACGATCTCCTCACTATATTAGCGTATATTACCGCGTACGGAACCTTACGCAAGCGCATCGCATTCCCAAATCCGTATTACTGCAATAAAGCGCATTTTTAACTGAACGCAATAAAGCGCTTCCGTATAACCTAAACACCGTATCACCAGTTTATATGGAAAAGCAACCGGAACACAATTCTTAAAGGAGCCACGTCCCATATTTTACACTTAAAACAACCACTAAACAAATAACATTGTCATTAACAAGAAATTCATATATATATATATATATATATATATATATATATATATATATATCCAGCCATACAAGGACACCAGGCTGCATCTTCCTTGGCTCTTGAAAAAGGCCTTTAAAGCCAGGTACTATGAATGAAATAAAAATGGCTTTGGATACGGGCACGTCCCAAATGCTGTAAATTTCCCAGGGTGCCCTTGTGACGCTGTTACCTTCCGACTCTTCTTTTCCTGTCATCATTATTCTTCTTGGAGTCGCTGCCTGCACTTTGCATTCAACATCAACTAATGTGTGACATGATCTTGCCTAAAAACCTCCTTCCCTCACCTTCTTTCAGTCTGGATCTCCGATGAGCTGTGCATGCTCCTGAGAGCCCAACGATGATGACCCATATTTTTCCTCACAGCTACCCGAATGCCCCAATTCTGCTCTCGTCACGTGGAAACCGCATCGTACGGAGAGCTTTGCTCTGAATGCTAAGACTGTTACGATTGTAAAAGACATTTCATCTTATCATGAGGAGCACATCACACTGACACACCATGTGCACTGCAAACACCCTCAATGCAGTTTTTACTACTTTGCTACAGCAGAAAAAAAAGATTATTATTATTATTATTATTATTATTATTATATTATTATATTATTATTATATTTTTTATTTTATAATATTCGTTCTATTATATTTATATGTATATTTCATTTTTATAATTGTATTTATATTATAATATATAAATCCACCCTACAGGATTCAGCAATGCAGGAAAAGGCAGTGTTTGATTCAGTGAGTAAATATAAGTTCATCCATCTTGATTATGGGAAAGGGATCCTTTCCTTCTTTGCTCTGTTTTAAATGTGTGTGTGTGTGTGTGTGTGTGTGTGTGTGTGTGTGTGTGTGTGTGTGTGTGTGTGTGTGTGTGTGTGTGTGGTGGTGTTGTGTGTGTTGTGGTGTGGGTGTGTTGTGTGTGTGCCTACAGGGTGGTCTCAATGGACAATACCAATGATGGCAATCTGTTCATGCACACAGGTGTTTTAAAGTGGTACCCCAAATTAACCCCAAGGGAACAATCTGGAAGCAGCAGCCTGTGTGTGTGTGTGGTGTGTGTCTGTGTATTCTGTGTATGAAAAAAAGTGAGAGAGAGGGAGAGAGAGAGAGAGAGAGGAAGAGAGAAAGAGAGAGAGGGAGTCATTTTGGATAATATGTTATAGCTGATTATTTCTAACTCACTCTAATGTGAAATGTCATTACAGTATTGGTCTTTTCCAGGTCAGTCCCAAATAAACAACACTCACTGTATCACTGTGTACACAATAAAGAAGGAACAAATCAGGAATGTATTTTTTTCAGGAACGAATCCCGATATCTCCAAGCCAATATTTGCATACGGACCCGTGCGTTCACTTTTATATCAGGAATCACTCGAGACATTAATTCAATAACTATTGAATTAATAACTATTCCTGAAGAAAATGTGAGTGATGCTTGCTGCTTGCTGATGCAAACCGTTGACTTCGAAATGCTTGCTCGTTCTGAGAAATGAGTATTTAGACACCAAAATCGCCCGTTTTTGTGAGATTTTTCAGGAGGGGATGGAGTGACATGATCAAATTATCCATCGTCCGACTCCCGTCGATGTGCCGAGCGTTTAGACATGTCACATGACCCTGTGTCCGAGTTTCGCCGTTTTAGCAGATTTTTCATGTTTGGTCACGTGACGCCATACGGCAGTCATATGATCACGACTTACCCCATCTCACCTATGAGTGGATATTTCCCCATTCATTCTCTATGGGCCCGGAATGTCGTGGATTTCCCGAAATTCCGAACGTGTGTGGGGTTCGGGAGGTATATGATGATGATCCACTCCGGACCCCCTACGAGTGGATTTGCCATATGTGCATGTCGGACGCTCACAGGCCGAAACTGTGAGGCACCAAATTTCAACCCCATTCATTTTCTATGGGAAAAAATTCCCGCTTTTTGGCCCCGGGTTCGGAATTCCGCGGGGAGATTCCTCATAAAAGTAACAGCACACCTCACACCATCGGGACGCACGATATGAGGTATGATCCGTGACGATTGGATAAAAACTGCGGGACGAGTTAAAATGTATAATAAGAGATTATAATAGTGATTCTTTTGCACACGTCACTAATAATAATATCACTGCTATAGTAATATATGGTGTATCGTTTAGGAATGCAGTTCTATTTAGAAATATAATGAAATAAAGATCTTATAGGAATTCTTGGAGGGTGAATAAAAGAAGCATGTAATAATGATGGTCAGATGAAAGGGTTAATAACGTGTTGACAAACAGAAAGCTTGTTAATAAAGCAGCGAGCGTGTGATTATAACTCGGGGAATGACGGACATGTCGGCTGAGCAAATATCCTGGGGACTTTAATCCAGAGTGGCCAAGTTTGTGTGTTGCATTGTGTTCTGGGAAATTTAAATTTCCAGGACGGAGTGGACCTGTCATGTCGCCTGTCACTATTCACATGCACTAATTTGCACGACATGCTGCCTGGGGATGTTCTTAATTGAACTATTGTCACTTTAGTCGCGTTGCTTTTTGCGAGGGGGAAAATGTGACTCGTTAGGTTGTAAGGTTACTGGTTTATTGTTGTTGGTTCAAGTCCCAGGATCTGTCACACTAGGGCCCTTAACCTAGTGCACTTTGGGTCTTGTATTATAGCGACCCCTTTCTCACTGACACCCACTTCCCTAAAATCACCGGGATAGATGAAGGCACATGTTCTTACTTACTCCATCCCACCCCTGGATGTCTCCTCCTCCTCCTCGTCCTACTCCTCCTCCTCCTCCTCCTCCTCCTCTCCTCCTCCTCCTTGTCCTCCTTGTCCTTTGCCTCCTCGTCCTCCTCCTCCTCATCCTCCTCGCCCTCCTTCTCCTCCTCCTCCTCGTCCTCCTCCTCCTCCTCCTCATTCTCCTCGTCCTCCTTCTTCCTCCTCCTCCTCCTCCTCCTCCTCCTCCTCCTCCTCCTCCTCATCCTCTTCCTCGTCCTCCTCCTCCTCCTCCTCCTCATCTTCCTCGTCCTCCTTGTCCTCCTTCTCCTTCGCCTCCTCCTCCTCCTTGTCCTCCTCCTCCTCCTTCACCTCCTCATCCTCCTTGTCCTCCTCCTCCTTCTCCTCCTCCTCCTCCTCCTCCTCATCCTCCTCCTCCTCCTCCTTCTCCTTCTCCTCCTCCTCCTCGTCCTCCTCTTCCTCCTCCTCGTCCTACTCCTCCTCCTCGTCCTCCTTCTCCTTCTCCTCCTACCTTCTCCTCCTCCTCCTCTTCGTCCTCCTCCTCCTCCTCCTCCTCCTCCTCCTCTCCTCCTCCTCCTCCTTCCTCCTCCTTCTCCTCCTCCTTCTCATCCTTCCTCTTCTCCTTCATCCTAACCGTTCTTTTCCCTCACATCCCCCAAACCATCTCACTCTCTCATCCATCACCTTGTCTGCCAAACACCATGCATGCCCCTCTAATAAACTCATTTCTAATCCTGTCCATCCTCGTCAATTCTCCTCCTCCACCTCCTCCAGCTCCTCCACGTCCTCCACCTCCTCCAGCTCCTCCACGTCCTCCACCTCCTCCAGCTCTGCCTCCTGTCTTTTAGACACCTCTCTCGAAGGGGTGTAGCGCAGAGTTTAAGACTCTGGGTTACTGATCAGGGGTTCGAGCCCCTTATATAGCCCAGCTGTCACCTTGAGGGTCCTTGAGCAAGGCCGTAATATAAAGCGGCCCTGAGGTGGCGCTGTTTGTGTGCTCTGACCCCTCATGGAGATCTCTTCCATCCTGGCATCAATAAAGTATGTGAAAATAAATAAATAAAAAATAAATAATTGACGTGTGCAAAAGCATCACTATTATAATCTCTCTCTCGCTTTGGGCAAATTTTCGGTGATTAACTCGTCCCGCAGTTTTTGTCCGAATCCTCATGAATCATTCCTCATATCGTGCGTCCCGATGGTGTGAGGTGTGCTGTTACTTTTATAAGGAATCGGCCCGCGGAATTCCGAACCCGGGGCCAAATAGTAGGAATTTTTTCCCCATAGAAACTGAATGGGGTTGAATTTTCGTGCCTCACAGTTCGTCCAGTGAGCGTCCGACATGCACATATGATAAAATACTATCATATCGTATACCGTGTGGGTTTCGGAATTTCTGGAATCTCAGCGACATTCCGGCCCCATAGAGAATGAATGGGGAAATCTGACGCTCCGCTGTTTGGCCCGTGTTCGCCCGACATGCACATTTCACATGTCCACTTGTAGGTGTCACAAACGTGAAAAATCTACGAAACATCGGAACTCGGACACATGGTCATGTGACATGTCTAAACGCTCGGCACATCGACGGGAGTCGGACGCTGGATAATTTGAATGTCACATGCGTCACTGGCTCCGCCCCCTCCTGGAAAAAACGCCAAAACGTGCGTTTTTGGTGACTAAACACTCGTCTCTCCGAACGAGCAAACATAATCAGCACTAAATATTAAACGGACCAGGCTGTAACGGGGTTTCTTCAAGAAATGTCCCATGTCTAGTTACCCCATACAACATCGCAGGTCTGATCTCATTCTTATATCTTCAGTAACCCCTTAATCCTGGTCAGTGCCACCATAAATATAGAACCTAAAACTTATATAGAATTTATTCCACCCATTCCATGTAAATGAGGAAAAAAAAACCTGCTCCTGGACACCAGAAAAAAAAAACATATGAAATGCCCTAAAACGTTAAGATAAGCTCAGGAGGGGAACTAAAGCCCTCTGCAGCTGTGACATGGCGTCGCGAAAGACTGAAGAGAAAATAGATTGGTGTATTTTTATTGCAGTATAAAAAAAAAAGAAAAATAAAAAAGAAATCAAATCATAGCACACCCTGGGCAACAAAACCAGAGTGTGTAAGGTTCATCTCACCTCATCTTGTCTAATTAAGCACTGAGTGAATAAACATGGGTGCTCGGTGCTCGGGCTTGTTCTTTATAGTGCTAATTAGGTACTAATCAGTGGTTGATATTCGACTTTGCTGATTTTATGTAGGAGGATTTTTTTTTCCCATGTTTTAACCAAGAAACTGGAACGAAACACACGGCAGATCATTTCACTGCAAAAAAAGAAACGCTCCTGTGTTATATATATAAAAAAAAAAACAGGATTTAATGCAAAAATCTGACTTTTGTCAAATGATTTATCCCCGTTTACAATTCACCGTTGTCATCGTGTCATCACTTAGTCCCTGTGAAAGATGGTGATAGATGATGCAATGATAAAAGACAGAAAAAATCAAAGTGCTGCTCTCGTTTTTTTTTTTTTTTTTTTTTCGCTGAGAAAGCGGCGAGGTGAGACACGACACTTTTCGGCACTTACATCACTTTAAACAGTTGCCACGGGCGATATGCATCTCATCTTTCATTCCGTACACATATCAGCCGAGCCGCGTGATAGACAGATCAGACGACTTTTGTCAGGGGAAAGAAATGATGATGAATGATTCCAAAACTTTGCTCTTTTTCACACGCAAAAAGGCGCCATTTCGGCGATAAATGTGAAGCGGATGGCAGAAAAACACAATCGTACTCATCACACACTTCGTAAACGTCTAAGGATGAGGTTATAACTGCTCGCTCATGTCTATGTCAGTGGTGGGTGGGGGGGGGGGGGGCGAGGGGGGGGGGAGGGGGAGGGGGGGGATTTCATCCCTGGGCGAGTGTTTAGTGTGTTTATGTTGCATGTAAAACTGAAGCTAAAAAATTGGGCCTTGAATGGGCATTTTTTTATTTTACATGTATGCACTCTATCTATCTATCTATCTATCTATCTATCTATCTATCTATCTATCTATCTATCTATCTATCTATCTATCTATCTATCTATCTATCTATCTATCTATCTATCTATCTATCTATCTATCTATCTATCTATCTATCATCTATCATCCATCTATCCATCCATCATCTATCTATCTATCTATCTATCTATCTATCTATCTATCTATCTATCTATCTATCTATCTATCTATCTATCTATCTATCTATCTATCTATCTATCTATCTATCTATCTATCTATCTATCTATCGATCTATCTATCTGATCCATCTATCTATCTATCTATCTATCTATCTATCTATCTATCTATCTATCTATCTATCTGATAGCTGTACTGGAAATACAGTGAGAATGGAAGGAGATGATTGTAATGCACTCGATGTGTTCACGAGTTCATCAAAGTCAGTGATTAGTGAAGGACGAAGACACTTTACTGATCAGGAGGAACGAGAGAGAGAGAGAGAGAGGAGAGAGGGAGTGAGAGAGTGAGAGAGGAAGGAGAGCGACAGAGCCATGGAGACAGGGTCCGCTTTGTGCCTTGGAGCTTCTATTTTTAGGTCGCTGGCACTTTCTCAAGATGGATGGTAATGTCATCACATCTGAGGAAGATAGGAAGAGAGGCAGACGGAGTGAGAGAGAGAGAGGGAGAGAGGGAGAGAGCAATACTAAATGGCTATCAAGGGCATGTTTGGTATAAAATATCCTCAGACGCCTGGATAAAGGTCATTACTGGGAACACTACTACTCATTCATTGTGATGGTATGGCGTGGGTGTGCAGGATGGCATGGGACAGCGCAGGACCTCACACTTATTTAAGGATGGAGAGAATAAAGAGGGTTGACTTTTTTCCCTATTGAACTCACCACAGGAGGTAAATAAGTAAGCAGGTTTAAACCTCGGTATTGACTGCACGAAAATTAATCCACAAACCACAAAAGCATGAAATTAGATTTCCTAGATTCAGGGCTCAAAGAAGCAAAACAGGACGGACATTACTCATGCGCTCGGCGTGCGGCTGCTGCACTCCGTTTACACACAACACTCTCCCCAAAAAAAGGACCTTTCCATGTTTGTTTGTTTTTTCTCGTTCTTATTATTATTTATTTATTTTTCTCCTCGTGCTTTTATAATCTTCACCCCGGCGTTAAAGTTTCCACTTTAACTGGATCACAGATTCTTACAAAAGGATTTAAACAACTTTGGAAACCACTGAAGTGAACGAGTGCAGTTTAATGTTTGTTTACTTCTGTTTGTGTAGATTATTGACATTTGACTGTAGTGAGGCGGAAGATGTGAAGAAGTGAAAAGCCCAAGATCTGCTCATAAGACAGAAATAATAATAATAATAATAATAATAATAATAATAATAATAATAATAATAATAATAATAATAATAATACCTATAAGGGGCACGGTGGCGTAGTGGTTAGCACATTCGTCCTCACACCGCCAGGATCCGGGGTTCGATTCCCGTCTCGGCCATGTGTGTGTGGAGTTTGCATGTTCTCTCCCCTCTCCCCGTGTCCTCAGGGGGTTTTTTTCTCCGGGTTCTCCGGTTTTCCTCCCTCCTCCTCCCCCGGTCCAAAAACATGCACGGTAGGTTGATTGTCACCTTGGAAAAATTGTCCCTAGTGTGTGAATGTGTGTGTGTGTGTTGTGTGTGTGTGTGTGTGTGTGTGTGTGTATGGGTGATGGCATTGGCATTCCATCCAGGGTGTATCCTGTATCCTGCCTTAATGCCCATAGACGCCTGAGATAGACACAGACTCCCCGTGACCCCCGAGGGAAGATCGGATAAAGCGGTAGAAAATGAATGAATGAATGAATGAATAATAATGCTAATAACAATTATCATCATCATCATCATCATCAATAATCATCATAATAATAATAATAATAATAATAATAATAATAAAAAATAAACACACTTAAATAAATATTGTTTAATTTAATTTAATTTAATTTAATTTAATTTTTAATAATATAAAACTTTTTTGAACTCTTTAGATTTACAAGCATTAACAAAAGCTCTCAAGATATGATCTAATAATATTAATAATAATAATAATAATAATAAATAATAATAAATAATAATAATAATAATAATATATAATAATCATCATCATCATCATCATCATCAATCATCATCATCATCATCATCATCATCATCATCATCATCATCATTAAATAAATTATTATTATTATTGTTGTTGTTTGTTTGTATTATTAGTACTTTATTACATATGTTTTATTATTTATTCATATGTATTATTATTATTATTATTATTATTATTATTATTATTATTATTATTATTATTATTATTATTATTATTATTTTATCTTTCTTCTATATCTTATGAGCAGATCTTGGGCTTTTCTGCAAATCTAAAGTAAATCTAAATACTAAACTTGCAAAAATAATGATAGTTTTTATTATTAACAACAACAACAACAACAATACTACTACTACTACTACTATTACTACTATACTACTACTACTACTACTACTATAATACTACTATAATAATAATAATAATAATAATAATAATAACAATAATATGCCAGAATAGTAAGACCATGAGTAAATCAATAATAATACATAACAAGTTCATGTCAGGATTTCATAAGTTGTAATAAAGTCTCTATAAAGTCCAAAGCAAAGTGTTTTTGTATTTCTGGCGTGTTTTCTGGACGTGATTCATTCCGTGAAGGAAAAATCCAACATGTAAAACATCTGAATGAATAAAAGTAGAATAAACGTTGTTGAATAATTTCTTATTGTAAAAAAAAACTCGGACGCCGGTTTAAACCGGAATCATGGCGTATGTGTTGTGATGTCACGGTTTCTATAGTAACATCTCAGCCTGAGATAAAGCTAAAGTTATTTTTACACCTCAGGTCTGATGACCTCGCTGTAATAGGAATAACCTTTTCCCAAACAGATGTTTGCAGAAGTTCGGCACAAACGTGTTACAGTCTACAAAATAATGTATATAATACACAATGTGGACAAATATTATTCATTCATTCATTCATCTTCTATTCAAATCGTCCAAATCCGCTCTAACCTATCCCGCTTTAAAATCCGATCTTCCCTCGGGTCACGGGGAGTCTGTGCCTATCTCAGGCGTCTATGGGCATTAAGGCAGGATACACCCTGGATGGAATGCCAACCCATCGCAGGGCACACACACACACACACACACACACACATTCATACACTAGGGACAATTTTCCAAGGTCCCAATCAACCTACTGTGCATGTTTTTGGACCGGGGGAGGAAACCGGAGAACCCGGAGAAAACCAGAACTAAACCCCCCCTGAGACACACCCCCACACACCCGGACACATACCGAAAAAAAACACACATGACTAAACACACACACACCAAGGTCCACAATCACACACCGGCAGGCACACATGAAAAAACTGAGACCGAGAACAATCACACACACATGGCCGAGACGGGAATGGAACCCAGATCCTGGTGGTGTGAGGCGAACGTGCTAACCACTAAGCCACCGTGCCCCTCTGGACAAATATTAATGTACACCAAATCAATAACATTTATATGTGAACATCCCGTTTTATATTTATTTATTGCCCATTTTCAGGTTTAATAAAGTCCATTCTTCTTAGATGGAGGAAATTTTAATGTCGTTATGATAATGAATATAGGTTGCAATAAAATACAGGGAAAACATTTTATAAGAGTATCATGAATAAATAATTGACATTCTTTCAAATAAACAAACAAACAAACAAACAAGAAAGCCTTTGCAGCTCAATAGATCTTCATTTATACTTCCAACGGCCGAATCCATGCCGCGGGATCTAAAGAGTAAACTTGACTTTGTTAAATTGCTGTTTATAATGCAGCATCATTTAGCGTTCGGAAAACGTCCTTATCAAGGGGCACGGTGGCGTAGTGGTTAGCACGTTCGCCTCACACCGTCCAGGGTCCGGGTTCGATTCCCGTCTCTGTCATGTGTGTGTGCAGTTTGTGCATGTTCTCCCCGTCCTCCCCGTGCCTCAGGGGGTTTTTCCTCCGGGTTCTCCGGTTTCCCCCGGTCCAAAAACATGCACGGTAGGTTGATTGGCACCTTGGAAAATTGTCCCTAGTGTATGAATGTGTGTGTGTGAATGTGTGTGTGTGTGTGCCCTGCGATGGGTTGGCATTCCATCCAGGGTGTATCCTGCCTTGAATGCCCATAGACGCCTGAGATAGACACAGACTCCCCGTGACCCGAGGGAAGATCGGATAAAGCGGTAGAAAATGAATGAATGAATGAATGAATGAAAACGTCCTTATCCAAAGCAGCGAATGAGCAGTGAAGGGGTTAAATAGCGAGTTATAATGAGTACATGAAAATCAAAACGTATGGCAAAATAAAATATATAATTTTTTAATATGTCTTGAGTGA
Source organism: Kryptopterus vitreolus (assembly GCA_030449085.1). Lineage (NCBI taxonomy): Eukaryota > Metazoa > Chordata > Actinopteri > Siluriformes > Siluridae > Kryptopterus > Kryptopterus vitreolus. Next base: position 17,920,687 of record JACRUU010000016.1, read on the forward strand.
AAGTCTTAGAATATGTGATTTAAACATTATTTGATTTGTCCGACTTAAAGACATACAGCACCAAACATCGAACCCTGAGGTGCATTTTAGTGAAAAGTTGTTATTTCCTAAAAAACACGAATCGCATTAATTAACCAAAATCGACATTCGCTTCTACATGGAAGGAAACAAAGATTGAGAAAAATCAGTAAGAAAAAAGACAAAGTAGTGACACATTTTCTTTCTTTAATTAACGAATAAGAATACGGTTCCATGCCAAAGTAGTAGAAACATTATTAGTTAATTTATAAACAAAATGAAATCATTTTAGGACAAAAAACGCCTTTTATCAGTGCTGTAAAGCCTCTCGCAGACAGCAGACGTGAGGAGGGATGTGCTGATCCTTTAGGGCATCTTCAGCAAAATGTGCAATAATTGCTACAGATCAATGGCCATTTAAATGATAATAATAATAATAATAATAATAATAATAATAATAATAATAATAATAATAATAATAGGGAGCATGGTGGTTTAGTGGTTAGCACGTTCGCCTCACACCGCCAGGGTCCGGGTTCGATTCCCGTCTCGGCCATGTGTGTGTGGAGTTTGCATGTTCTCCCCGTGTCTCAGGGGGTTTTTCTCTCCGGGTTCTCCGGTTTTCCTCCCCCGGTCCAAAAACATGCACGGTAGGTTGGATTGGCACTGGCACCCTTGGGCAAATTGTCCCTAGTGTAATGAATGTGTGTGTGAATGTGTGTGTGTGTGTGTGTGCCCTGTGATGGGTTGGCATTCCATCCAGGGTGTATCCTGCCTTAATGCCCATAGACGCCTGAGATAGACACAGACTCCCCGTGACCCGAGGGAAGATCGTAAAAGCGCTAGAAGATGAATGAATAATAATAAGAATAATAATAATAATAATAATAATAATAATAATAATAATAATAATAATAATACAGTAGTTGAATAAATTGTATAAATGAATAGTATAGTAAATATAAATAATTAGTAAATACAGTATTGATGTAGATTTATATGAAATGTATTTACTTCTAAACAGCACAGGAGCAGCAGCGCAGGCATGTTATAATCTAGCTGTTGTAAGTTTACAACATGTAACGGCATTACGTAATTTAATTACGAAATAAAAGTCATCCGTTACAGTTACTGCGATAAAAAGAATGAAAATAACGTGCAATTAATTTGTTTACTTTTGAAAATGTTGAAGATTACAAAAACCCAAAATAGAAATTTCAACTGCAATTTGATTGTGATGCAGCTCAATTTCGAAAAATATAACCCGCTTTTTCCCCGAGCGCCACCTAGTGGACAAATGAAACTTAATCAAATGTAATCTGTTACTTTACTTTTATAAAGCAATTAAATTTTTTTTTAAATATTTTTTAATAAGATCATTTATAACCTGTAATCTATTACATTTTCAAAGTAACCTTACTAACAACTGCAGTTAGTAACTACCGCTACCACCACTACCGTGCTTATATCCGATCTTCTCTCGGGTCACGGGGAGTCTGTGTCTATCTCAGGCGTCTATGGGCATTAAGGCAGGATACACCCTGGATGGAATGCCAACCCATCACACACACACACACACACACACACACACACATTCATACACTAGGGACAATTTTATTTTCCAAGGTGCCAATCAACCTACCGTGCATGTTTTTGGACCGGGGGAGGAAACCGGAGAACCCGGAGAAAAACCCCCTGAGGCACGGGGAGAACATGCACAAACTCCACACACAAATGGCCGAGACGGGAATCGAACCCGGACCCTGGAGGTGTGAGGCGAACGTCCTAACCCACTAAACCACCGTGCCCCTATATATATATATATATATATATATATATATATATATATATATATATATATATATATATATATATATATATAATATATTATATCTGTGAAATGCACAGTCTCTCAAGTCTTAAAATAAAATAAACTCGGGTTTCTCTCTCCGTCAGCTGATCCACCGAACGCCTTGAGCCTTCGCCTGGTCATTTTTCAGGACGGAGGCCAGCGCTCTGAGCAGCGTGTAAAGAGAGACAGCGAGTGTTTGGAGTGCCGCTGGCTGTTCCATCCTTCTCCTCCTTCTTTTCCTTTTAGCCCAGCAGGTGACACCCAAGGACAGTAATTGAGAGCAGGAGGGGGAGCAGAGGTGTGCGCTGTCAAACCGGCGGAGTGACAGATACAAAAAGAGAAAGAAAATGAGAGAGAAAGTGTGAATGAGTGTTTGACATCCACAGTGAGTCGTGCTCATTAGAGTGGATGGATGCTTCACTAAAGAAAAAAAATATATATAAAATAAAATAATAAAAAAATAAAAATAAAAAAATAAATCTTAAGGGAAAAAGGAGGCGAGAAAGTGGAGGTGAGAAGTATTCTTTAAAGGCATCATTGTGTTGCTCTTTTTCCTGTGTGTGTGTGTGTGTGTGTGTAATTAAGTGTATTAATCATAATCTGGTCTATTAATCTTAAAATCTTCCAAAGCATATTTATAATCCAGATGATTGTGATAACGGGAGAATCTTTCCCTCGACATAAAACCAATTTAAATAATTAAAAATACACTTTTATGATCTATTTTTTATTTTTTATTTTTTTTTGCCCATTTTAACCATTATCAAATGATCCTCATGATACAGTCATAAAAGAAGAATGTGTTTAAAAATGATGCAGAAATTAACACCATAAAGATGTTTATTAAGAGTCAGATTATTATAATGTTTATTATTTGGAATATAAAGCGTCATTACGGCGCCGAATCCGCTGGAAAACCACGGGAGAAAATAACCGGGATAGAAATGTCACCAGTGTCAGTTTTACTGTGTGAATTCAGTTTCATCACTCGCGTTCACGATCCACAGCCCGTCTCAAACACTTCACACAAATGTGTTTTGAAAGCCTGTATTTTTTTTTTTAGGAATAATTTTTAAATAACATTTTTATTTATACTTTTATTTACACTCTCAGTAACTGTAACGCGCTCTCACTAATCCTAATCCTCTCTCTGTAACCCTAATCCTCTCTCCCTAATCCTCTCTCTGTAACCCTAATCCTCTCTCACTAACTCTCTGTAACCCTAACACACGCTCACTAACCCTAATCCTCTCTCACTAACCCTAATCCTCTCTCTGTAACCCTAATCCTCTCTCACTAACCCTAATCCTCTCTCACTAACCCTAATCCTCTCTCACTAACCCTAACACACTCTCACTAACCCTAATCCTCTCTCTGTAACCCTAATCCTCTCTCTCCCTACTAACCCTAATCCTCTCTCACTAACCATAATCCACTCTCACTAACCCTAATCCTATCTCACTAATCCTAATCCTCTCTCACTAACCCTAATCCTCTCTCACTAACCCTAATCCTCTCTCACTAACCCTAATCCTCTCTCACCCTAATCCTCTCTGTAACCCTAATCCTAACTCTCAACTAACCCTAATCCTCTCTCACTAACCCTAATCCTCTCTCACTAACCCTAATCCTCTCTCACTAACCCTAATCCACTCTCACTAACCCTAACACACGCTCACTAACCCTAATCCTCTCTCTGTAACCCTAATCCTCTCTCTCTAACCCTAATCCTCTCTCACTAACCCTAACACACTCTCACTAACCCTAATCCCCAATCCGCCTCTCTCTGTAACCCTACTCTCACTACCCTAACACAACTAAACCTCTCTCACTAACCCTAACACACTCTCACTAACCCTAATCCTCTCTCACTAACCCTAATCCTCTCTCACTAACCCTAATCCTCTCTCACTAAACCTAATCCTCTCTCACTAAACCTAATCCTCTCTCACTAACCCTAACACACTCTCACTAACCCTAATCCTCTCTCACTAACCCTAACCCACTCTCACTAACCCTAACCTACACTAATCTCTCTCACTAACCCTAATCCATCTCTGTAACCCTAATCTATCTCACTAACCTAATCCTCTCTCACTAACCCTAATCCTCTCTCACTAACCCTAACACACTCTCACTAACCCTAATCCTCTCTCACTAACCCTAATCCTATCTCACTAATCCTAATCCTCTCTCACTAACCCTAATCCGCTCTCACTAACCCTAATCACACTCTCACTAACCCTAATCCTCTCTCACTAACCCTAACACACTCTCACTAACCCTAATCCTCTCTCACTAACCCTAATCCCTTAATCCTCTCTCACTAACCCTAACACACTCTCACTAACCTAATCCACTCTCACTAACCCTAATCCTATCTCTGTAACCCTAATCCTATCTCACTAATCCTAATCCTCTCTCACTAACCCTAATCCACTCACTAACCCTAATCCTCTCTCACTAACCCTAATCCTCTCTCACTAAACCTAATCCTCTCTCACTAACCCTAATCCTCTCTCTAACCTAATCCACTCTCACTAACCTAATCCTCTCTCACTAACCCTAATCCACTGTCACTAACCCTAACCTCTCTCACTAACCCTACCTCTCTCACTAACCCTAAGCCTCTCTCACCCCTAATCCCTCTCTCAACCCTCCACTCTACTAACTACATCTACTAAATCCCTCCTCTCACTAACCCTACCTCTCTCACTAACCCTCCTCACTATCCCTAATCCTCTCTCGCACTCACTCTCACTAACCCTAATCCTCTCTCACTAAACCTAATCCTCTCTCACTAACCCTAATCCTTCTCACTAATCCTAATCCTCTCTCACTAACCCTAATCCGCTCTCACTAAACCTAATCCTCTCTCACTAACCCTAATCCTCTCTCACTAAACCTAATCCTCTCTCACTAACCCTAATCCGCTCTCACTAAACCTAATCCTGTCTCCCTAACACTACTCTACTACTAACCCTAATCCTCTCTGTAACCCTTTCCTCACTAACCCTAATCCTCTCTCACTAACCCTAATCCTCTCTCACTAACCCTAATCCTCTCTCGCTAACCATAATCCACTCTCACTAACCCTAATCCTCTCTCACTAAACCCTAACCCGTCAGCTCTCACTAAACCTAATCCTCTCTCACTAAACCTAATCCTCTCTCACTAACCTAATCCTCTCTCTCTAAACCCTAATCCTCTCTCACTAACCCTAACCTCTCTCACTAAACCCTAATCCTCTCTCACTAAACCTAATCCTCTCTCACTAAACCTAATCCTCTCTCACTAAACCTAATCCTCTCTCACTAAACCTAATCCACTAACCCTAATCCACTGTCACTAACCCTAATCCTCTCTCACTAACCCTAATCCTCTTCACTAAACTAATCCACTCCTACACACGCTCAACCTAATCCTCTCTCACTAACCCTAATCCGCTCTCACTAACCTAATCCTCTCTCACTAACCCTAATCCTCTCATCCCACTAACCATAATCCACTCTCACTAACCCTAATCCTCTCTCACTAACCCTAATCCTCTCTCACTAACCCTAATCCACTCTCACTAACCCTAATCCGCTCTCACTAACCCTAATCCTCTCTCACTAACCCTAATCCGCTCTCACTAAACCTAATCCTCTCTCACTAACCCTAATCCTCTCTCACTAACCCTAATCCTCTCTCACTAACCCTAATCCTCTCTCACTAACCCTAATCCTCTCTCACTAACCCTAATCCTCTCTCTGTAACCCTAATCCTCTCTCACTAACCCTAATCCTCTCTCACTAACCCTAATCCTCTCTCACTAAACCCTAATCCTCTCTCACTAACCCTAATCCTATCTCACTAATCCTACTATCCTCTCTCACTAACCCTAATCCTCTCTCATTAACCCTAATCCTCTCTCACTAACCCTAACCACTCTCACTAACCCTAATCCTCTCTCACTAAACCTAATCCACTGTCACTAACCCTAACACACTCTCACTAACCCTAATCCTTTCTCCCTACTAACCCTAACACACTCTCACTAACCCTAACCCCAATTTAAACTCGTTCTCACT
>JACRUU010000016.1:17931629-17936629 GCA_030449085.1 Kryptopterus vitreolus
GCATGCAACCAGAAGTGCATTATATATATATATTATATATATATATATATATATATATATATATATATATATATATATATATATATATATATATATATATATATATATATATATATATATATATATAGGGGCACGGTGGCGTTAGTGGTTAGCACGTTTGCCTCACACCGCCCGCCAGGGTCCGGGTTCGATTCCCGTCTCAGCCATGTGTGTGTGTGTGGAGTTTGTGCATGTTCTCCCCGTGCCTCAGGGGGTTTTTCTCCGGGTTCTCCGGTTTCCTCCCCCGGTCCAAAAACATGCACGGTAGGTTGATTGGCACCTTGGAAAAATTGTCCCTAGTGTGTGAATGTGTGTGTGTGTGTGTGTGTGTGTGTGTGTGTGTGTGTGTGTGCCCTGCGATGGGTTGGCATTCCATCCAGGGTGTATCCTGCCTTAATGCCCATAGACGCCTTAGATAGGCACAGGCTCCCCGTGACCCGAGGAAAGATTGGATAAAGCGGTAGAAGATGAAAATGAATAATATATATATATATATATATATATATATATATATATATATATATATATATATATATATATATATATATATATATATATATATACAGTGGTGTGAAAAACTATTTGCCCCCTTCCTGACTTTTTATTCTTTTGCATGTTTGTCACACAAAATGTTTCTGATCATCGAACACATTTTAATATTAGTCAAAGATAACTTCAAGTAAACACAAAATGCAGTTTTTAAATGAATGTTTTTATTATTTAGTGAGAAAAAAAATCCAAACCCACATAGCCCTGTGTGAAAAAGTGATTGCCCCCCTTGTTAAAAAAATAACTTAACTGTGGTTTATCACACCTTTTTTGAGTTTTTCTGTAGCCACCCCCAGGCCTGATTACTGCCACACCTGTTTCAATCAAGAAATCACTTAAACAGAAGCTACCTGACACAGAGAAGTAGACCAAAAGCACCTCAAAAGCTAGACATCATGCCAAGATCCAAAGAAATTCAACATGCAAAAGAATAAAAAGTCAGGAAGGGGGCAAATAGTTTTTCACACCACTGTATATATATATATATATATATATATATATATATATATATAGCTATATATAATATATATAATATATAATATATATATTATATATGATATGTATGTAAGGGAAAATATATAGTGAGTAAATGAGCAATGATTATATATATATATATATATATATATATATATATATATATATATATATATATATATATATATATATATATATATATTAGTTATACTAGTATATTCTATATATCTATATACTAAAGTTAATACCGAGAGAGTGTCAAAAAAATATTGTAACCATGCTAAGTGATTATTTTGTATATGTAAAAACAATACACATATGTACACAGAAGGATTATATACCAAAATAGAAGGTTATATACACAGTCATCAATGTATGTGTTATTAGATGTAAGCAGAGGAAACAAGTGTAGGGAAAAAGCTTGTCTTGGTACGGGGGCTAAAGTAGCGCCTCCTAGAGGGCAGGAGGGCAAATGCATATATATATATATATATATATATATATATATATATATATATATATATATATATATATATATAATATATATATATATATATATATATAATGTTTGTAATGTTAGGTAAATAAATGGTGCAGAATAAATCAACTGCATGTAATAATATTACAACAGCCATAAAAGGTTCTGTATATATTTAGTTACAGAATTCTTTCAAAAGATCTGTCCATCCGTTATGTGATGATGGTAAATGGTGAATGAGTTTGAACGAGGGAAAGGAAAGGAAAGTGTGGAGTGGATGAGCCCCTCCTGGTTCTCGGAGCTTTCACTGCGCTGCTGGCGTTGTTATCTTTAGGCCACTGTTTGCTCGGGGATTCATGCGCTTGCTCTGACAAAACAAGTTAACGCTTTTGTCACCCCAAACAAAATGCCACATTTCATTGCTGATCCTCGTTGGATTCCCGATATCCACAACGTTCTTTTCTTGCCCTACGTCTCTCGAGGGGACCGGCTGAGAAGATATTTGCCTGTTTTACTTTGGACATTTTGGACGAAAATGGATTTTCTTGTGTCTTGCTTTTGTTTTGAAAAATACAAAATAAACCATTTGAAATAAATGACGTTTGGCAATCGGGAAGTATAATGTTTAGCGATGTTATTTTGGTGTCATCAGCAGAGCAAAGCAAGCGAACTTTCGACTTTATGAATATTTACAGCCGGAGGTAACATTGTAGAGGGAATACTCATAGGATGGATAAAATAAGGGGGGGCTACCAGGTCTTATCGGTTAGCACGTTCGCCTCACACCTCCAGGGTCGGGGGTTCGATTCCCGTCTCGGCCATGTGTGTGTGGAGTTTGAACTCTCCCATGTTCTCCCTGTGCCTCGTGGGGTTTTTCTCCGGGTTCTCCAGTTTCCAAAAACATGCACGGTAGGTTGATTGCTCAAGGACACAAGGGCGGTATCTTGCCGATACCGGTGCTCGAACCCTGGCCGTATATCCCCCGGTGATGTTAGGAAGATGGGGACAGAGCGCATGGTTAGGCGTGTTTCAGCACAACGGGAGCATTAAGTGCCTTGCTCAGGGGCCGTAAGAGCGGCAGATTGGAGAGAACAGGGGCCCATGTAGTATTTGAGGCAAATACATAGATGCATCCTACATATATTTATTTTTTTGAAACATTGGGCAAACACACACACACACACACACACACACACACACATTGTGATCATGTCTCTCTTTGGTTGGTCCTGATGTGTGAAGTGGCATCTGTCTCGGGATCTCCTGCGTCTGTAAAGGATCAGAGAGAAATAATGCGGAATATCAGTGACAGGGATAAAACGTGTAAAAGCCCTGATTTCAGCAGAAATAACACTGACAGTAATAGAGCTGAGAGCTGCGATCGAGGAGAGAAACATCAAAGGCATTTATGACCGTCCCAGACAGGACGGAGTCGGAGTGGATATGAAGACCAATTCTCTTTCCCAGGACTTTTGGTGAACTTATAGGCGAGGTTTCATGTAGGAAGCGTTTTGATGTAACGGCTTGCAAATGTCCTTCACATTGATGGGACAAACAAATGCTGGGAGTAAACATGTGGAGAGAAAAACCTACTGATGTGAACGTATTTAAATTTTATTGCTTTTCTATTTCTAAATTATTCCACTTTTCCCGTCATTCGAATTTTATACTTTTATCCCGTTTCCCATTCTTATCTTTTCTAGTCATTAATCCGTTTTAGGTCTTACACAAGTTGTTAAAAGCGTTTTTTTTGCCCTTCATGCTGTGTGTGTGTGTGTGTGTGTGTGTGTGTGTGTGTGGTGTGTGTGTGTGTGTGTGTGTGTGTGTGTGTGTGTGTGTGTGTGTGTGTGTGTGTGTTGTGTGTGTTTTGTGTGTGTGTGTTTGTCTGAGTGACAAATACAAATCTATGACAAGGTAAATAAACTTAATAATAATAATAATAATAATAATAATAATAATAATAATAATAATAATAATAATAATAATAATAATAATAATAATGAACAAGGACCCTATAGTAAAAAAAAGGAAATTGTAATAATTGTAATATATTAATTGTAATAATTCTTAATATCAATTTTAATAATAATAATAATAATAATAATAATAATAATAATAAATAATAATAATAATAATAATAAAAAAACATAAAAAAAAGTAAAAACAAAAAAGATTACTGTATGATAATAATGAATATAATAATAATAATAATAATAATAATAATAATAATAATAAAATAAAAAAATAAAAAATAAAAATCCCAAAAAACAAAAAAAAAAGATTACTGTATGATAATAATGATACAAAATAATAATAATAATAATAATAATAATAATAATAATAATAATAATAATAATAATAATAATAAAAACTAACAATAAAATTACAAGGTACATCAGATAAAAAACATAAAAAATATGAAAAGACTCAGTCCTGTTTAATCTCAGTGTTGAGAAAATTCCACAGCTTTGGTGAATAAACAGAAAAAGCCTGAACTCAAACTCTTAATGAAAAGTAGAGGAAGGAAGTTCACAGCACGCGGTATCGACGGTTAACAGCTGCAGGAAGTAAAATGGTGCCATATAGGGCCTCAAAAGTCATTCCGGTGTCGGGTCACGGCAGCGTCGGCGTGAACAGCCGCCATTACAATAAGCGAGATACTCCGAGATGGAGGGCATGGTGTGCTGTAGGACGTCCCTCCTGACAGCTCATCAGCACGGAGCGCAAACGTGTGGTTTTGTCACGGAATAAAGGGAGGACAGGAAGCGTGCACTAATGTCATCGCCGTCACACGTTTCCCGGGAGAAGGTTAGCAGCTGATCTGAAGTCTGTCATGGCACGCAGTGATGAAATATACCAATCACTATGAAGATGTTAATCAGCAGCGCACTCCGTTCTCTCGCTCTCCCAAATTCCTTCTGCACGCTTTAAACATATACTGTGTATAAAAAACACCCCGCGTTCAAATCTCATCTGCATAATTGGCATCGTGTCATTTATTCATGCTGTGTAATTTGAAGGTAATGTGTGCAACGCCGCGTACAAACATCGAACGGAGAGAAATCTGTCTTTTATTCTACACAAGAAATAAGAAAGAGATACATCTATCTATCTATCTATCTATCTATCTATCTATCTATCTATCTATCTATCTATCTATCTATCTATCTATCTATCTATCTATCTATCTATCTATCTATCTATCTATCTATATATATATATATATATATCCATCCGTCATCTATCTATCTATCTATCTCTATCTATCTATCTATCTATCTATCTATCTATATCTACTATCTATATATCTATCTATCTATCTATCTATCTATCTATCTCTCTATCTATCTATCTATCTATCTATATATATATATATCCATCCGTCAATCTATCTATCTATCTATCTATCTATATCTATCTATCTATCTATCTATCTATCTATCTATCTATCTATCTATCT
>JACRUU010000016.1:17954129-17971629 GCA_030449085.1 Kryptopterus vitreolus
AGTGGCAGATATCTAAAAGTTCTCCTCGGAGATCAGGAGATCTTGACTCGGAGACGTCTGTTCTGGGACTCGCTGTAGCTCAGTGTTCCTGGGGTTTAGTTTCAGATGCTCGGGAGAGCCGAGATACAGTCAGTAACGTGAGTGCGAGAGAGGGAACGAGATGATGGCTTGAGTGTCGTTATCTCCTCTGACCATGTGAAATGAGCCACTTTGAAGTCGGAATGATCAGGATCTCGGAAGTTATCCCGGACGAGATGGAGAGACAACGGATAACACATTAAAGTGTTCAGGAGAAGCAGCAAATTAGAACCAAACCAAAAACAAGTCAGTCATGTTCAAGTTATCAATCTCTTTGTTGCATATACCTAATATTATGGCCACAGATCAGGCATAACGTTACGACCATCGACCTAAAAATGGGTTTTAATAATAAACAAACGATTCTTTATTTTATGTGTAAAAAAAAAAATAACAGCTGTAGTTCCACGTCTTGGACTATAGGGGGCACATTTTGAGCATGCTGATTTTTCTTTTTCCTCTCCGACTAAAGCTGATGAAGGCATGAATTTCTATGACTATTAAAAAAAAAACCGTAATATTTATTTCATTTTTAGCTTAAACAGTTCTATTTTGTTTTGGCATACAGCAAATAGTGGGTGTTTATTAATAAATAAAAACAAATGATCCAACTTCTATCCAAATTATCTTCTTCATACAGTTCAATATTGCAATATTACTATATTGCAATTACAATATTGCATATTTATTTCACTCTGCATTGATATATATTATATATATATATATATATATTATATATATCTATATATATATATTAGTATATATATATATATATATATATATCATATCATTCATTCATTCATTTTCTACCGCTTTATCCGATCTTCCCTCGGGTCACGGGGAGTCTGTGTCTATCTCAGGCGTCTATGGGCATTAAGGCAGGATACACCCTGGATGGAGTCTGTGCCTATCTAAGGCCTATCTAGTTAAGGCAGGATACACCCTGGATGGAATGCCAACCCATCGCAGGACAACACACACACACACACACACACACACACACACACACACACTTTCACACACACATTCATACACTAGGGACAATTTTCCAAGGTGCCAATCAACCTACCGTGCATGTTTTTGGACCGGGGGAGGAAACCGGAGAACCCGGAGAAAAAACCCCCTGAGGCACGGGGAGAACATGCACAAACTCCACACACACACATGGCCGAGACGGGAATCGAACCCGGATCCTGGCGGTGTGAGGCGAACGTGCTAACCACTACGCCACCGTGCCCCCATATATATATATATATAATATATATATATATATATATATATATAATATATATATTTTTTTTTTATAACATTTTTGTACCTTTCTATTCTATTCTTCTTCTTATCATTAATTGTTGTGCTTTTTTTTGCCATAGTATCAATTCTGTATTGGTATCGTGATATTTAACCTCGGTATCGTATCGAAGACGGCCACGAAAATATACATGTTTATAAAGCAATACCGAGCTGCCCCTTTTATCCTCTGTGTCTACGGACGACACTGGACTACGCCCTAAACTCCTCCCCCTCCTCCTCCTCCTCCGATGTTAAACGTCCAGAGGTTACGGAGTGGGTAATAACCGAACACAAGACTCCGATGAAGTCTTAAGATATGATAGAATGGGATCGGGTCGAGAGAGGATCAGGAGAGGATCTTTTCCGCGCAATAAAGTGATTGAACCTGAACCGGAGAAATAAGAAGGAAGGAAGAAGGCGCGATTTGCATTCCTGAGGTAGTGACAAATGTAGCGCATCAGCGAGTAATAGAATTCCTGACCGAGTCTTTACCCTGGGCCTGCCATGACTACAAATTATAACCCTCCGACTCCTTGGTCAGAAAAGAGAAATTACCAGCTGGTCACCTCTTTGACACGCTTCATGCCACAGACAACCTGCTATTACAATCGCACCCACCGCCGCCGCCTTCGAAAAAAAAAAAAAGCCTCGACAATGAACCAAAAGCCCCCAAGCATCCGTGTTTGATTCTTTTCACCAGGATTGAGAATTAATCTTTATGCTTTTCTATTTAGCTGAAAGCAGTGTTCAAACCATCACAGGCTTCCAAAAGCTATTTCAGTCAAGGTGAAATGATACCACATGAAAGATAGCTGTTATTTCTCTCGGGGATCAGTTATGAATATAAACAAAAGGGAGAGCGTTTCGTTACGTTGCGTAAGTCTGACAACACACACAAGCAGCGTTCCCGCTTTTTGGGTCCTGGAGCGAACGCCCTTATCACTCTGTGCACCAGGGGGCGCTGTATCAAGGCTGGGATATGTGCAGGAAGAATTCCACTGCGCTGTGATGCGTATAGGTGACAAATAAAGGCCGTAACATACTCTTAATGCTTTCGCCTCAGACACATCATGAGATAAGTGAGTGTACATATATACAAGCGCACAAAGACATCCGTCAACGCGCGTACAAAGACTCCGTCAGCTAATGAGAACCTGCGCATTGATCACGCCGACATGACCGAACATTAATCACAGCCATGACACGCAGGAAATACGCCGCCTAAATAAGGCTTACAAATCCATTCGCAGACATTCTGCCTTCTGATATACTGATATTCAATCGCCTATTTGTGTGTGTGTGTGTGTGTGTGTGTGTGTGTGTGTGTGTGTTTAAGATCCATTTAATGTGTGGGTTTTTTTTTTTTTTTTTTTTTGCATAGTGTCTGAAAGGTGCGATGAGCATAAACAGAAGTGAGACGCTTATTCTTCTACCCACTTCATCTTGACTCGCACAGTCTCACAGTGACACAAACCTTTATCAGCCCCTCACAAAGCGTGGGCACTCAGAGACCTGTTGTGTGTGGTGTGTGTGTGTGTGTGTGTGTGTGTGAGAGAGAAAGAGTGTGCATGCATTTCTGTCTCCGTGAACAATGCATTTTTGTAAAGAGGTGCACAATGTTGTGGCTTTGTGGCATCTTAAACAAAAATGAATAAAAATTATATATATATATATATATATATATATATATATATATATATATATATATATATATATATATATATATATATATATATATATATATATAGTATATATATGGGCATAATGTTCACAATGTTTGTGGCTTTGTGGCATCTTAAACAAAAATTAAAAAAAAAAATATATATATATAGTATATATATATATATATACAGTATATATGTATATATGGGCATTAAGGCAGGATACACCCTGGATGGAATGCCAAACCATCTCAGGACACACACACACACATTCACAATCACACACAATCACACACACATTCATACCAATCAACCTACCGTGCATGTTTTTGGACCGGGGGAGGAAACCGGAGAACCCGGAGAAAAACCCCCTGAGGCACGGGGAGAACATGCACAAACTACACACACACATGACCGAGATAGCGATTCTGCAGTGAGTTTTTCGGAAAATAAATAAATAAATAAATAAAAACTCATGGTAAGCGCCCCCTGCTGGCCGCAATAACACCTCTTCCAGCCACAATTTAGCTTTTCCCAAGAGGTCATCCATCCATCCATCCATCCAGGTACTCACCGGGATCAACCCTGTATAACTCCAGTGGGCAAACAATCTATCAATCTATCAATCTATTAATCTATCAATTTATCTATCTATAAGAAGAGAATAAGTCAAATTTTAACTCTAAAATATAATCGATCTCTGAAACATCTTTTACGGAAACATAGATAGCGTTATTAATAACGAGAATTTTATTGCGAGAATCGTGATAGTCTCGAAATGGCATTCGCATTGAGCTCTGGACAGGAACCCCACTACCACTAATGGGGCCCTTGAGCAAGGCCCTTAACCCTCAACTTCTCATTTGTAAGTCATGGATAAGACTCTTTTTTTTTCCAAGAATCTTCAGGGTCTATAATAATAATAATAATAATAACATAATATCTGTTTAAAATGATCGACTGTAGATGATGGATATTAAAGCCTTTAAGTGTCTACTTTCCAGCGGTACAGAAATTGTGCGAGTCGCACGCTATTGTCAGGATCTGTTCCCATTTTCACTCACCGAAATTTCGTGGATTGTCCAACGTAACAGGTTTGAAACCGTCCAAGAAAAGCGGCGTTTAAAATCCGTTAAGACTGAAATTTTTGTCCCACACATCATTTGTTCATAAATGAAGCCTAGAAATCATTTCTAGCATTATTTTGCCCCCTTGTGGACATTTACATGTAGTGCATCATTTCCACCTCGGTGAGCTCATGACATCCTCGGCAGTTATTAACATTTAAACGTGTCCTTGATTTAACACACTGTTTTTTTTTGAGTCACACTTGAATTTTGGATGTACAGTGTGTGTTAAATCAGTGTTTGAGTTTATCATCTTCATCTTCTATGGGCATTAAGGCATTATACACCCTGGATGGAATGCCGACCCATTACAGTACACACACACACACACACACATTCACACATATTCATGCACTCGGGACAATTTTTCCAAGGTGCCAATCAACCTACCGTGCATGTTTTTGGACCGGGGGAGGAAACCGGAGAACCCGGAGAAAAACCCGCTGAGACACGGGGAGAACATGCACAAACTCCACACACACACATGGCCGAGACGGGACTCGAACCCGGACCCTGGAGGTGTGAGGCGAATGTGCTAACCACTAAACCACCGTGCCTCCTATATAAGCATAATTAGTAAGTAAATGAAGGCAGATGTTGAGGGTCGTCTCTCGGTAAAATGTGACTCAACGTGTGGCGTATTACCGTCATTTCTCTGTTGTTACTGGTGATGAGATGATCCTTCTTTGCATCTCGTGCATCAAAATGAGTCATTTAGTTTATTTCGTTCCTGCGATGAGAAATCACACATTACATTTTCAGGTAAGTAGATCTCTCAACAGATCCACAAGGAGAAATTAGGAGAAAGAAAACGAGTTGCTTCGCCTTCCGGTGCATGTCATTCGTTCTTTTGTCATGTGAGTCTCATAAACCCGATGCAGAGCATCACACAGAGACAGACGACTGAATAGATCGTCTCATGAGTCCTCTGGTCCGAGTCGTTCGTTCGTTTGTCCTGTGACTCCCATATGTGCTACACAATGCCAATGTAAGGCTTTTGACGTTACTGTAACCATTTGAATGTTATTGTAACATCTTTTGTAACGATGTTGATGCTATTGTAACAATGTTGTAGTAAGATTAATGTAATTGTAACATTATTGTAACAGTTTGAATGCTATTGTCTCATTATTGTAACCATTTACCTGCTTATTGTAACATCATTGTAACAATTGCCATGTTGTTGTAACATTGTTGCAAACATTTTAATGTCATGGTAACAGTATTGTAACAACATTGTAACAATTTTCCTGTTAATGTAACATTATTCATTCATTCATTCATTCATCTTCTAGCGCTTTATCCGATCTTCCCTCGGGTCACGGGGAGTCTGTGCCTATCTCAGGCGTCTATGGGCATTAATGGCAGGATACACCCTGGATGGAATGCCAACCCATCGCAGGGCACACACACACACACACACACACACACATTCATACACTAGGGACAATTTTCCAAGGTGCCAATTAACATACCGTACATGTTTTTGGACCGGGGGAGGAAACCGGAGAACCCGGAGAAAAAAACCCCCTGAGACACGGGGAGAACATGCACAAACTCCACACACACATGGCCGAGACGGGAATCGAACCCGGACCCTGGCGGTGTGAGGCGAACGTGCTAACCACTACGCCACCGTGCCCCACCTGTAACATTATTGTAACCATTTTAATGTCACAGTAACATTATTGTAACAGTTTGAATGCTATTGCATTATTATTGTAACCATGTTCCTGTTATTGTAACATTATTAGCTAACCATTTTAATATCATAGTAACATTAACCATTTTCATGTTATTGTAACTTTAATGTTACTGTACCATTATTGTAACAATTTCAATGTCATAGTAACAGTATTGTAACACCATTGCAACACTTTTCATGCTATTGTAACATTATTGTAACCATTTTAACGTCATAGAAACATTATTGTAACAGTTTGAAAGCTATTGTATCATTTCATGACCATTTTCCTGTTATTGTAACATACTTGTAACAATTTCCACGTTATTGTAATATTATTGTAAGAATTCTCATGTTATTGTAACATTATTGTAACAACTTTAATGTTACTGTAACATTATTAAAACAACATTGCAACAATTTGCATGTTACTGTAACATCGTGACAGACCACACGGACAATAGTGAATTGTGTTTTGCTGTGTGACGCACAGCGAGGCGTATATATGGGAGTCACGTGATGAAAGAACGAACGTCTCTGTCTAGAATAGAGGTGAACGACTTACATTCCCCGTGCATAATGTAACCTAGACTCACATAGATCCCTTCCCTGTGCAGGGATTTTGCATTTGCATGCTTTGCTCATGCAGGTGTAGTAAAATACGAACAAGTACGATCTACAGATCCCATCCAATGTCATGTCAATGTCATGTGCACGTGCTCTCCTTCGTCTTGATGATGACTTTATCAGACAGCGAGCGCTTCAATATGACGCCGACGCTATCCGTCTAACTCGATCACAGTGTAAAAATCGCTGAGTGTGAAAAAACATTTAAGCAGGCAGACTGCAAGATATATATATATAATAATGTAGCCTAAATACAATAATAAAAAGCAATGCTAAATTGTTTACTAAACATAGATTACAGCCGAAGCCGAAAATTATATATATATATATATATATATATATATATATATATATATATATATATATATATAGATAGATATAGATAGATAGATAGATAGATAGATAGATAGATAGATAGATAGATAGATAGATAGATTTTTTTTGGTATTTATTTATTTATTTATTTATTTATTTATTTTTTACCATATAGTGATCTGATCTGACAGACTAGAACACAGCAGTAGACACTGAGCCTTTGAGACGCAAATCTGCCCAGAGCCGACTCTTTGTAACGATAATATTAAGTTCTTTTGTAAACCACTAATCAGGAGAAGACCGTCAGCTTAACTAGTTCATCCCCTGCAGGACTGTGGCTCAAATGTCTTTCCGAGTTTAAGTGATTCTCTGAGTGTAAGTTTGAAGCTGAGATAAAATCGATATATACAATCAATGCCATCGAGCTCTTTGGAACAATGAAACTAACACTAATGAAGAGTGAGGATTAGTTTGGCTGCGGATCAAATGACTGTGAATCAAGGGGAGGATTTCCAGGCTGGACGCTTCACTAAATGTCTTTACATGCTTTTGGCATGCGAATGACGATATATATATATATATATATATATATATATATATATATATATATATCATATCATATCTTCTCTACGCTTCTATCCGATCTTCTACCTCGGGTTTATACACGGGGAGTCTGTGTCTATCTCAGGCGTCTATGGGCATTAAGGCAGGATACACCCTGAATGGAATGCCAACCCATCACACACTCAACACACACACACACACACATACACACACACACACACACATTCACACACTAGGGACAATTTTTCCAAGGTGCCAATCAACCTACCGTGCATGTTTTTGGACCGGGGGAGGAAAAGGAAAAAACCGGAGAACCCGGAGAAAAAACCCCCTGAGGCACAGGGAGAACATGCACAAACTCCACACACACACATGGCCGAGACGGGAATCGAACCCGGATCCTTGGAGGCGAACGTGCTAACCGCTCTAAAACCACTGTGCGCCCCTTTATATATATATTATATATATATATATATATATATATATATATATATATATATATATATATATATATATATTGGATAATTTGGATAACCGCAAGACTTTTCTTTCTCACCGAAAACGTTTTTTTTAACAGAGTTGGATGCTGAAAGAGGCCACATGGATATAAAGGTTGGTTGTTACATGGTGTGTGACAATGTTTAGGTGGGAGTCTCGTGTCAAACTAACACCTACAGGAATGCCAGGAGCCAAGGTTTAGCATAAAGCAAAGCCCAGAGTATCACCCTGCCCCTGCTAGCTTGTCTTTTTTAGTGCATTTCTGGTGCTATCTCTTCTCTGGCAAAACACACACACACACACACACACACACTATTCATCAGACCACAACACAGTCTTGCATTGCTCGATAGACCAGATCTGCTGCTCATATCACCACTGTAGGCACATTGTTAGCACGGGACAGGGATCAACCTGGGGATTAGATCCAGTTATTACATTCCCATATGATGCATCGTACACTTTGGGCTTCGACCAGATGATCATGTGGAACAGGAGGACTTGCAAATGACTCTATATTCTGTTCAATAATGTCACCCCTCTTCTATCACTTTATTACACAGCAATAGCAGTATTTGAGGCACCAGTTTATATGGAAAAGCAACCGGAACACAATTCTTAAAGGAGCCACATCCCATATTTTACACTTAAAACCACCACTAAACAAATAACATTATAATTAACAAGAAATTCAAGGGAGATATTTTGAGCGAAATGTATATAATTATGACATGAGTTATAATTAATTACAGTATTAGACACATGAAAAGTATTAATTTATGCTACACTGAAAACGTGTGATTTCTATTAAATGAAATGTTTACAGTATATTTTATTAAATTAAATTTTTGCTGTATTTATGCTATTTGTACCAAAAAAAAAAAACGACAGCCAAGGAGAATGCCCTGGCATGAAATGACACACGTATTTCCGCACTGTGGGATGAATAAAGATTTATCTTATCTTAACATTGGTATTTTATATTCCAGCACTGCAGGAGACACAGCAGGACGGTACTTTACAGTACTATACCTTTACATTCTTTTATTCAGGGGAATATATTACGTTTTAATATTGACCCATTAGATGCAAAGTTTAACTCCTAAACACACCCAATAATGTGTAGGTTTCCTGGTGGAAGAAACACGGAATCCTTTTCCGGGCATTATAGCGTCCCCCAAAGTCCCACCAGCCGTCCTCAGAACCCCGTCCTCTACCCCACACATAATCAGTGCATCCCTCATGACAGGCCAATTCCTTGCCATATACAAGCAGGAAAACGGCAGCTCGAGAAGCTAATACACTTTCTGTCACTGGTGGAGAAAACTACAGGTTCGCTCTTTTCTTTTCCTTGCTTTGGGATTCACATTACTCGCTTTGTGCATAAAGATCTCTATCTTTTCCATTTCCATAGTAAGCAGCAAAACAACAACAACAACAACAACAACAACAGACAAAGCACTCGAGCAGCTTCTTAAAACAAACAACAACCACAACAACACTCTACCACAGTAAAAACAAAATGCATTTATACTATATTTACAGTATATCAAATATATTTACAGTAAATACACAATATGGACGAAGGCTTGTGGACACTATACGTTTTATTCTATACATTGTTATAGTGTTTAAGCTGTATAGGCTCTATTGTCTTGCACAGTCTGCATATAAATCTGTGTATAGTGTGTGTGTATTGTGTTTATGGTGTGTATATTGTATGTCATTGTATAGTTGTATAGTATTGTGTGTGTATATTGTGTTGTACAGTCTGCATATAAATCTGTGTATAGCCTGTATTGTGTTATAGCCTGCATTGTGTTATATAGTCTGTATTGTGTTGTATTGTGTTGTATAGTATTGTGTTGTACTGTATTGTGTTGTATAGTGTGTATTGTGATGTATAGCCTGTATTGTGTTGTATACCTGGTATTGTGTGTGTATAGCCTTATTGTGTTGTATAACCTGTATTGTGTTGTATATACTGTATTGTGTTGTATAGTCTGTATTGTGTTGTATAGCCTGTATTGTGTTGTATAGTCTGTATTGTGTTGTATAGTTGTATGTATGTATAGTCTGTATTGTCTGTATAGTTGTATAGTCTGTATTGTGTTGTATAGTGTGTATTGTGCTGTATAACCTGTATTGTGTTGTATAGTCCTGTATTGTGTTGTATAGCCTATTGTGTTGTATAGTCTGTATTGTGTTTATATAGTGTTGTATACTGTGTTGTATAGTGTGTATAGTCTGTGTTGTATTGTGTGTATAGTATGTATTGTTTTGTATAGTCTGTGTTGTGTTGTATAGTATATTGTGTTGTCATATTGTGTACTGTATAGCTGTGTTGTTTTGTATAGTCATTGTGTTGTATAGCCTGTATTGTGTATAGTGTATATTGTGTCTGTATAACCTGTATTGTGTTGTATAATGTTGTTTTGTATGCCATTGTGTTATGTATTGTCTGTATTGTGTTGTATAGCCTATATTGTTGTGTTGTATAGTCGGTATCTGTATTGTGTTGTATAGTATTGTGTTGTATAGTCTGTATTGTGTTGTATAGTTGTATTGTGTTGTATAGTCTATTTTGTATAGTGTTGTGTAGTCTGTATTGTGTTGTATAGTGTTGTATACCTATATTGTGTTGTATAGTCTGTATTGTGTTGGAGCCTGTATTGTGTTGTATAGTCTATATTGTCTGTGTTGTGTTGTATAGTCTGTATTGTGTGTAGTCTGTTTGTGTTGTGTATCTGTATAGTCTATTGTGTTGTGTATGTATTGTGTTGTTGTAAGCTTGTATATGTGTTGTATAGTGTTGTATAGTGTTGTATAGTCTGTATTGTGTTGTATAGTCTGTATTGTGTTGTATAGCCTCTGTATATTGTGTTGTATTGTGTTGTATAGTCTGTATTGTGTTGTATAGTCTGTATTGTGTTGTATATAGTATAGTCTGTATTGTTGTATAGTATTGTGTTGTATAGTCTGTATTGTGTTGTATAGTATATTGTGTTGTATAGTCTGTATTGTGTTAGTCTATAGTGTTGTGTAGTCCTGTGTTGTATTGTGTTGTATAGTCCTATTGTGTTGTATATTGTGTACTGTATTGTGTTGTATAGTCTATATTGTATAGTCTGTATTGTGTTGTGTATTGTGTTGTAGCCTGTATTGTGTTGTATAGTGTTGTATAACCTGTATTGTGTTGTATAGCTGTATTGTGTTGTATTGTGTTGTATAGTCTGTTGTGTTGTATAGTCTGTATTGTGTTGTATAGTCTGTACTGTGTTGTATATTGTGTTGTATAGTCTGTATTGTGTTTTGTAGTCTGTATTGTGTTGTATAGTCCATATATTGTGTTGTATATCTGTATAGTCTGTATTGTGTTGTATTGTATTGTGTTATATAGTCCTATATTGTGTTGTATAGCCTATATTGTATTGTGTTGTATAGTATGTGTATATTGTGTTGTATAGCCTGTATTGTGTTGTATAGCCTGTATTGTGTTTGTATAGTATATGTGTTGTATAGTCTGTATTGTATAGTATGTATAGTATTGTGTTGTATAGTCTGTATTGTGTTGTATAGTCTGTATTGTGTTGTATATAGTCTGTATTGTGTTGTATAGTGTTGTATTGTGTTGTATAGTCTGTATTGTGTTGTATAGTCTGTATTGTGTTGTATCTGTATTGTGTTGTATAGTCTGTATTGTGTTGTATAGTATATTGTGTTGTATAGCCTGTTGTGTTGTATTGTGTTGTATAGTGTATTGTTTGTATAGTATTGTGTTGTATAGACTGTATTGTGTTGTATAGTATGTATTGTATAGTCTGTATTGTTGTATAGTCTGTATAGCCTGTGTTGTATAGTGTTGTATATTATAGTGTTGTATAGTGTATTGTGTTGTATAGCTGTATTGTGTTGTATATCTGTATTGTGTTGTATAGTGTTTGTATAGTCTGTATAGTGTATTGTGTTGTATAGCATATCTGTGTTGTATAGTATAGTGTGTTGTATAGCCTATATTGTGTTGTATAGCCTGTATTGTGTTGTATTGTGTTGTATACCTATGTATTGTGTTGTATAGTCCTATATTGTGTGTATAGTCTGTATTTTGTTGTATAGTGTGTATAGTCTGTATTGTGTTGTATAGCCTGTATAACATTGTGTTGTATAGTCTGTAGTGTTGTATAGCTAGTATTATTGTTTATCCTATAAAGTGTTTACTATATACAGAGCATTATTAACGATCTTTTGTGTGTAATGTAATAAAAATGTTATGATATTGTGTTGTATAGTCAGTGATGTTATTGCTGTATTGTGTTGTATAGCCTGTATTGTGTTGTATAGCCTGTATTGTGTTGTACACGACTGTTTGTCTTGTTGTATTACATTGTGTTGTATAGTCATGATGTCATTATAGAAAAAACACATTGTGTTGTATTGAGTTGTTGTAAAAACATGTGTTGTATTACAATATGATTATAACATTATTATTGTGTTGTATAGTCTGTATATTGTCTTCTAGTATATTATTATAATTGTGTTGTATAGCAGTACTTGAGCCTGTATATTGATCAATTTCCTTGCAATATAGAATTATAGTTTGATTAACTTATTCATTATTATTATTATTATATGTTATTATTTTTGTTATATTACATTCAAATAATGGACTATGTTGATTTCATTGTTTGTATACATTGTGTTGTATAGCTTGTTTGTATAGCAAGTGTTTCATGTGTTGTATAGCTATATTGTGTTGTATAGCTCCGTGTCTCTTGATTGTGTCTCTTTGTGCTACACTGAACATATTGTGTTATAGTCATTGTGTTGTATGCTGTGTTATATCTGTGTTGTGAATAGCTATATTGTGGTTGTATATCAGTGGATTCCTCCATCACAGTGAATAGTGCATTATACACTATGTAGAATATTTGAACGGGTTTTTTTTTTTCCTATCACCGCTCACACCGGGGCGACTCAGAATGCTTAGGGTGTGCGTTTCCTACAACCGGGTCTCCGTGATCATTATCCACAACTTGTTCCAGGCTGCCATTATCTTCTGTGCAATGATTTTCATTTCAGATAAAGAAGTCCCATAGTGCATGAAAGTCATGTTTTATTACAGATAAGCAACGTGTGTTTCCTACAAAAAAAAAAAAAAAAGAGGTGCGTTTTGAGTTATTTATTCGTTTGTTTTCTTGAGAATGTAAGGAATTATTTGGTTATTGATTCTGCAAATATGTAAGATTGCGTCTTTATATATATATATATATATATATATATATATATATATATATTATCTATATATATAATATATAATATCATCAAAAAAGATATATATATATATATATATATATCATGATAACATATATAATATAATAATTGTATAAATTCATTTGTACAGTCTAATTCATTAATGTATAATGGTATTATTTCATTCAACCCTGCATTCTTCTAGCGCTTATCCGATCTTCTCGGGTCACGGGGAGCCTCTTCCTTTGCCTCATCCGATCTTCCCTTTGGTCAGGCTCAGGCGTCTATGGGCATTAAGGCAGGATACACCCTGGATGGAATGCCAACCCATCACACACACACACCACACACACACACACACACACACACACATTCATACACTAGGGACAATTTTCCAAGGTGCCAATCAACCTACCGTGCATGTTTTTGGACCGGGGGAGGAAACCGGAGAACCCGGAGAAAAAACCTCCTTGAGGCACGGGGAGAACATGCAAACTCCACACACACACATGGCCGATCCGGGAATCGAACCCGGATCCTGGCGGTATGAGGCGAATGTGCTAACCACTACGCCACCGTGCCTCACTAATGTATTAATAAAATAATATTAATAATAATAATAATAATAAATAGCAATAAAAATAAAAAAATTATTTAGTAATTATAGGAATTATTTGCCAAAATCATGGCGTTAAAATCATCACAAAACACGAGTCTCCGTGTATCGTGTTAAAGTATCAATTCAGTATCTTATATACAGTGTTGTGGAGTAACGTAGTTACATGTAACGGCGTTATGTAATTTAATTGCAAAATAAATGTGACATTCAATTCGTTACAGTTACTGAGAAAAAATGTGCAATTAGATTACAGTTACTTATGAAAATGTTAATGATTACAAAAAGGGTTACATTTGAACAATTGCATGTCAAGTCAGTGCTTTTTTATATATATATATATATATATATATATATATATATATATATATATATATATATATATATATATATATATATATATATATTTATATATTTTTTTTTTTTTTTTTTTTTCGAACGTTAACTTAAAGCGCCACCTAGTGGACAAATGAAAGTAATCAATCAGTTACTTTTACCTGATTGTTGAAATCAGTGAAAAGCAGTCAGAGTTCTAAAGCTGTCCGATCGAGATCTCCCACTAAATAAAGTATAATCTTTATTGTGCATCTCGTTGTGCATGCTCAAGAAGTAATAATCCTTTTATTAATCCTTTATTGGTCACATATACATTACAGCACAGTGAAATTCTTTTCTTCGCATATCCCAGCTTGTTGTTGGTAGTTGGGGTCAGAGCGCAGGGTCAGCCATGATACGGCGCCCCCTGGAGCACAGAGGGTTAAGGGTCTTGCTCAAGGACCCAAGGGCGGCAGCTTGGCCATACCAGGGCTCGAACCCGGATCTTCCGATCAGCAGCCCAGCCCAGCACCCTAGACCACTGAGCTACACCCCCTCCCCCAGTAAAGTAAAGGAATATGTATAAAAAATACAAATAAATCACAGAAAGGAAGGCAAATGTCTGTCTGCTTTGCCAATGCACACCTGTATTTCTATTTTATTCTGGTATAAAATAGTGTTTTGTGCAATTAAAATGAAAAAAAAAAAAAAACAAAAACTCTGACCCAGGAATAAATAAATAAAAATCCCGAATCCTCAGGGGTAATAACTGCATGTGGGCAATTTGAGATGTTGGAGTCCTCGTGCCTGCGAGAGGAAAAACTTTGGCTGATTGATTAAACAGTTGCACGCGAAAGAAATCCACATTTATGCAAACACGTGTGCTTTTTATGGCGTTTTATTTCCACTATAAAACGAATATTTATTGCGATCAGCGTCTGCTTTCTGGATAAGCAGTGGAGGTTTGATTTGGCAGTCTTTAATTAGATCTGACCCGTTTGCCTTTTTCTAATTTGTGTCATTCTTCCGAGCACGAAGACGGCGTGCAAAAGTGCAAACGCAAATACTTTATTTTACTTTAATTACTGTTATCAAGAATGCATTTTTGATTTTTACTCAGTTGATTATCATAAGTGATTATCTTTCAGTCTCTTTTTAAATGATTCATTATTTCCTTTTGTTTGGTCATTTATTTTCCTATTTGCATTTACACACACACACACACACACACACACACATATTCATTCATTCATTCATTCATCTTCTACCGCTATATCCGATCTTCCCTCGGGTCACGGGGAGTCTGTGTCTATCTCAGGCGTCTATGGGCATTAAGGCAGGATACACCCTGGATGGAATGCCAAACCATCACACACACACACACACACACTCACACACACACACACACACACACACATTCATACACTAGGGACAATTTTCCAAGGTGCCAATCAACCTACCGTGCATGTTTTTGGACCGGGAGGAAACCGGAGAACCCGGAGAAAAACCCCCTGAGACACGGGGAGAACATGCACAAACTCCACACACACATGGCCGAGACGGGAATCGAACCCGGATCCTGGCGGTGTGAGGCGAACGTGCTAACCACTAAGCCACCGTGCCCCCACACACACACATATATGCATGCAATTATTTACATAAAATTGTAATCATTTGTCTCATAATACGTTGCATTTTTTCGTCCCAAGTTTGTGATGTAGGACATTTGTGATGGACATGTAAGAAACTTTGTCCCGCTCACCGCAGGGACAGTCGCGTGCGAATTTCTCCCCTAAAACTTCCTGAAGGTTATCTAAGCCAAGCTCGGGGGTTGGAAAAGTGTTGTTTGGACCTTTAACCTTCACTATGGATCCTGACACAAAGATTAGCCCTAAAGCCTGATCCAGATGGTCTGTGTCAACCGGCGAGAAAGTACACTTATTTAATGCTTAATTACATGCTTCATTAACATAATTATGTCTCTATGAAATACAAACATGGAGACCCAAACCTTTCCTTTTCCAGCATGACAATGTCCCTGTGTACAAAAGCAGCTAGATGATGAGCTCAAGCCCTGCTCAGCACATCTGACATTCATCTCACATTCATCATATCTGATATGAGCAAACCTGTAAAAAAAACAAAAAGAAAAAAAAAAGAATATATATATATATATATATATATATATATAGATATATATATATATATATATATATATATATATATATATATTTGTGTGGGGCACGGTGGCTTAGTGGTTAGCACATTCGTCTCACACCTCCAGGGTCCGGGTTCGATTCCCATATCGGCCATGTGTGTGTGGAGTGAGTTTGTGCATGTTCTCCCCGTGCCTCAGGGGGTTTTTTTTTTCTCCGGGTTCTCCGGTTTCCTCCCCCGGTCCAAAAACATGCACGGTAGGTTTGATTGTTGCACCTTGGAAAATTGTCCCTAGTGTATGAATGTGTGTGTGAATGTGTGTGTGTGTGTGTGTGGTGTGTGTGTGTGTGTGTGTGTGTGTGTGTGTGTGTGTGTGTGTGCCCTGCGATGGGTTGGCATTCCATCCAGGGTGTATCCTGCCTTAATGCCCATAGACGCCTGAGATAGACACAGACTCCCCATGACCCGAGGGAAGATCGGATAAAGCGGTAGAAGCAAATTATGAAAGAATGAATGAATGAATAAATGAATGAATGAATGAATATATATTTTGGTTTTTTTTGTTTGTTTGTTTTGTTTTGTTATAGCTTAACTAATGTGGATCATCCAACAAGGGAGTGCCAGTAAATGAGCGGTTATTATTCATAATTTTTATAACTTAACATAAATGAACTAATGTATTAACAAAATGATAATAATAATAAATAATAATAATAATAATAATAATAATAATAATAATAATAATAATAATAATAATAATAATAATAATAAATCTGAGCTTGGACCTCATTTGCTATTTTAATATTTAAACAGAGTAGGTGTGAGGAATTAGAGAGATGTGGCTTCTGATACGTGTAAACTAATAATGTGTAAAGGAACAACGTCACGCTGCCGTATGGTGCAGAGAAACAGCAGCTTGCTGTGAGTGTCACATATTAACCTATATGTAAATCAGGGGTTAAATTAATCAATGCAGGATTCACCGACCTTTTATTCTCTTTCTCTTTGTACATAGTGATCCCCTCGTTTTTTAATTTGAGTTTTAATGTAATTAATATTAAATACAAAAGCATAAAAAAAAGGAAAATGAAACTTATATATTAATCATGTCGGGATTGGAGAAAAGGCGACATTACCCATCAGCCACTGCACTTTACTGAACCTTGTCATTTGTTTGTTCGTTGCAACGTGTTTGTTTGAGTTTGTGCTTATATATGTGTAACTTTTATTTGTTTCTATCTATCCATCTATCTATCTATCTATCTATCTATCTATCTATCTATCGATCTATCTATCTATCTAGCTATCTATCGAT
>JACRUU010000016.1:17976629-17984129 GCA_030449085.1 Kryptopterus vitreolus
AGCAATAGAAGATGGACGGATGGACGGATGATGCTATTTTTCATTTCATATTTCATGTAGGCTGAGAATTGCTTGTTAGTGATGATGAGGGCGCAGAGGAAAACATCTGGCAGGGTCTGGAAATGTGAGTCCTTCAAACTGGCTTTTGTTTTCTTACAGACGCCGTCTGTCTTTGAAGCCGTCTGCCTTCCTTCCATCCTTCCTTCCTTCCTGACGAACCACACAGGCAGCGGGACATCAAGAAAGCTGTCTTGTGTGTGTGTGTGTGTGTGTGTGTGTGTGTGTGTGTGTGTGTGTGTGTGTGTGTGTGTGTGTGTGTGTGTGTGATAGTAAAGATGCTTAGCGCTCTCTTCGGAGATTGTTATGTTCTCCAAGCCTACAAACAGAAACAGCTTTCACCGTCAATGTTTGATAAGTTGTTCTTGTCGAAAGACTTACATTTCCTCACTCGGAACACATTTCCAGATAACATCACTACTTTCAACCCTGTGTGTAAAAGCTGCTTTCTATACAGATGATATATACATTCATTCATTCATTCATTCATTCATCATTCATTCATCTTCTATCTTCTACCGCTTTATCCGATCTTCCCTCGGGTCACAGGGGAGTCCTGTGTCCTATCTCAGGCGTCTATGGGCATTAAGGCAGGATACACCCTGGATGGAATGCCAACCCATCACAGGACACACACACACACACACACACCCACACACACACACACACACACACACAATTCACACACATTCATACACTAGGGACAATTTTCCAAGGTGCCAATCAACCTACCGTGCATGTTTTTGGACCGGGGGAGGAAAAACCGGAGAACCCGGAGAAAAAACCCCCTGAGGCACGGGGAAACATGCACAAAAACTCCACACACAAATGGCCGAGATGGGAATCGAACCCGGATCCTGGCGGTGTGAGGAGAACGTGCTAACCACTAAGCCACCGTGCCCCTTTATATATATATATATATATATATATATATATATATATATATATATATATATATATATATATATATTATATATACAAGTAGGGGGCACAGTTCGTCTCACACCGCCAAGGTAGGGGGTTCGATTCCCGTCTCGGCCATGTGTGTGTGGAGTTTGTGCATGTTCTCCCCGTGCCTCAGGGGGTTTTCCTCCGGGTTCTCCGGTTCCTCCCCCGGTCCAAAAACATGCACGGTAGGTTGATTGGCACCTTGGAAAATTGTCCCTAGTATATGAATGTGTGTGTGTGTGTGTGTGTGTGTGTCCTGCGATGGGTTGGCATTCCATCCAGGGTGTATCCTGCCTTAATGCCCATAGACGCCTGAGATAGACACAGACTCCCCGTGACCCGAGGGAAGATGAAAAGCGGTAGAAGATGAATGAAAGAATGAATGAATGATTGTATAAATTAACTAAATATATGTATGACCCTTAAAATTGATACCAGAAACAACCTAAAATAAATAAAGTTCAATATAAATGGTGTGTTTGTTAATATTTACAGTGTGTTTATCTACTGATTGGGAAATGCTTTATAAACATCCTAAAAAAAATCATTTTAGTTCTGTTTTTCTTTACACAAGCGATCCATCTCGTATTAATGTGTTTATGCATTATGGGAAATAAATAACACCATTTGTGAAAGATGGTCATTCGCTGGGCATAAACACACTCTTTGCTTTGTGCTACTCATAAACTCAAGCTTTGTACTCGAGCCATGAGGCATTTTTTTCCCTTTTTTTCCCTTTTTTTTTCATCTTCCATGATGAGAATCCAATCCAATAACACAATGTGTTCAAAATCACAATGACTCAGTCATGCAACTCGCATCCGTTCTGCTTTATAAACTGTGCATGCTTTCATACAAGCACACTGCAGGTTATAGGTTAAATACCACACAGTCATTTAACTTCATTTTAACAATAAAAAAAAACAACACACAAACAATATATATATATAGATATATATATATATATATATATATATATATATATATATATATATATATATATATATATATTCATTTTCCAGACTTACATCACATTATTCACTAATCATAAGTAGATGACTTCTTTAGATCATGGACCCAAGAGTGGCATCTTGGTGATACCGGGATTCGACTCCCCAACCTTCTGATCAGTAGCCCAGCACCTTAATTGAATAATTGAATTCATTAAATCAAATTAAATATAATGAAAGGAGATATATTTTTATTTATTGAAAACAAATCAATTTGGACACATTTTCTTTGTGTTTAATATCATTCATTCATTCATTCATCTTCTACCGCTTTATCCGATCTTTTATCCCTCAGGGTCACGGGGAGCCTGTGCCTATCTCAGGCGTCTATGGGCATTAAGGCAGGATACACCCTGGATGGAATGCCAACCCATCGCAGGGCACACACACACACACACACACACACACACACACACACACACACACACACACACTAGCGGACAATTTTTCCAAGGTGCCAATCAAACCTACCATGCATGTTTTTTGGACAGGGGGGAAAACCGGAGAACCCGGAGAAAAAAAAAACCCCTGAGGACACGGGGAGAACATGCACAAACTCCACACACACACACATGGCCGAGACGGGAATCGAACCCGGACCCTGGCGGTGTGAGGCGAACGTGCTAACCACCACCACCGTGCCCCTCTGTGTTTAATTATTATTATTATTATTATTATTATTATTATTATTATTACTGAATTTTAATTAGTATATTTTTTACATAACACATGTTTTAACTAACTTTAACATTAACATTTTAACATTATTATTATTATTATTATTATTATTATTATTATTATTATTATTATTTTATTACTATTTTAATATATTATTATTATTTTTTTTTTATAATTTTTTTTGCAAACAATAAAAGAACAGGTATGGATTTAAGTACTAAACAAATGTGTCAAATAAATCTATAATAATATACATTTTTTATTTACTTAAAAGACAGAATCCAAAATATACTTACAGATTTGCACACTTTTTTCACAACAATTTGGAGGAATTTTTGGGTCGTTTTAAAATCTTCACCAAAGCATCGAATCTTTATATTCCACAATAACCTGCTGATTAGAACCTCAAATCTCATTTGGACTGAAGATTTCCACGTAAATTTCTTTTACCGTAAGTTTCTGTTCCCGGGAAACTTTCCTTCACTAGTTGTTCTTCTGAAGTTTCTTTGCCTCACTTTCACCCATAAAGTCCTGCCTGGTGTTTTTGCTTGTTAAACGTGGGAGTCGAATGCGATGAATTTCTGCCGCATGTTTCCTGCGACGGTCCTCGTGAGAGCGTGTTTCATCATAGAGGGTTTTGTAGACTGCACTCGGGGATACATTTAAAGTTCTGGATTAAGCGAACATCATTACTTAAATTAATGATAGACTGTTTTTTTTTTTTCTCTCTTTCCTCTTGAATTAACTGAGTGTTTCTTGCCGTTATATGTGCAGTAGATACGGCACTAATGTGGATATTGACTCTGTACTCGTTATTTCCTCTGCCCAAGACGAATGACGGCCCAAAGCACATTTAAAACGACAAGAAATGTCACTAATGCACACTTTAGAACTCATGCATATGAAGTATAAACCATTCCAGGTGACTTCTTTAATGCATGATTCCATATCCTTTCATAGTTTTGATGTTTTTATTAATATACAATGCACAAGAAACTTATGATGTATATATATTAACACGGAAACACAAATTCGCTTTACCAGCACTTATTATATTAATTATTTAAGAGACAGGTACTGTATTTTACAAGTGTATTTTACAACAACCACTAAAGTAAGCAACATTGAAATTAATATTAAAAGACAAATTTCCAGAGTAAAATAAATATGAAATAATCAGTCATTTTATTCAAGGGAGATATTTTGAGAGGAATGTATATAATTATAACATTAGTTATAGTATGAGTTATAGTAACAGTTATTCATTCATTCATTCATTCATTCATCTTCTATCCGCTATATCAGATCTTCCCTCGGGTCACGGGGAGTCTGTGCCTATCTCAGGCGTCTATGGGCATTAAGGCAGGATACACTCTGGATGGAATGCCAACCCATCACACACACACACACACACACACACACACACACACACACACACACACACACACACACACACACACACACATTCATACACTAGGGACAATTTTTCCAAGGTGCCAATCAACGTACCGTGCATGTTTTTGGACCGGGGGAGGAAACCGGAGAACCCGGAGAAAAAACCCCCTGAGACACGGGGAGAACATGCACAAACTTCCACACACACATGGCCGAGACGGGAATCGAACCCGGATCCCTGGAGGTGTGAGGAGAACGTGCTAACCACTAAACCACCTTAGCCCCGCAGTAACAGTTAAAGTATTAGAAATATGAAATGTATTAATTTATAATACATTGGAAACTTAGCGATTAATCTCAACTTAAGGGCGATTAATCACGATTATAATATATATATATATATATATATATATATATATATATATATATATATATATATATATATATATATATATATATCTATATATATATATATATATATAATGCCTGTTTTTTTATATTTATTTTTTTTTTTAGTTACAATTCATCTGTGTTTATTGTGAATTACTTATAAATGATATAGTTATTATTTGTTGTATAATTAGATCTATAGACACACCAAACATAACCGCATTAGTGCAGCACTACGCGGCAGAAACGTCACGGAAGGTGTTTTTCCGACGTCATGCGGAAATTTCTCAATGACACGAAACCTCGTGAGGCCGCAGCCTAATAATTGACACGCGCATGACATTCACACTTCATAACTGTTGTTTACTGTCATTGTGCTCCCCTAAATAAATACCCTGACATTTTAAGGATTCATTATCAGCTTGACAACCTCTCAATAACTTTCCAACGATAAAAAAAAAAAAAGGAAAAAAAATAGTGGGGAAAAGATGGAGATAATGAATGAGATGGAGGGATGCCATTTGCTTTGTGGGGTTTTGGAACAGATAACCTTATTTGGCTAAATTCAACACCAAGATTAATATCGAAAGCTGTCGCATTAATGTCAAGTTGATAATAAATGGTGTATAATTCCAGCAGTAAATATCAACGACAGTAAACAGCACGGGATAAAAGAAAATACGATGTTATCTCAAATCTCTATTATATTTGAATTAATCTGTTACTGAAATCTTTTACAGCCGAAAGCCTGTAATCAGCAGCCAGAGCGCATTCTCACACGGCCAAAACAAATCACAAAACAAACTCGCTCAAATCCCCAGCACTAGTGAGGATCGCCGGAAAAAGGGGGCTTGTAAATGTACAGTTTATTGGCTGTAAATGATGCGGGCTATAAAGCCGAATAAACAAGGAACCGGTAGGGGATTTAACATCCTGTTCTCGTCCCTTTAGCAAACTACAGAAGCAACGTTACATCTTTTATAAATACAATTTATACACTACCTCTTTTTATCAATAGTAAAATGTCTACATATTAGATGCCAAGGTTTATCTTTGGAGGTTATGAGTTCTAATCCCAGCACCACCGACCTTTCATTTATACAATAGGGTCTTGAGCAAGACCCTTATCCCTAAATACGGTGCCATAGCAATTCCCACCTATTATCCCATCTAAATTCCAATCTAGTATCCCATAGAAATTCCCATCTATTATCCTATAGAAATTATCCCATAGAAATTCCCATCTATTATCCTATAGAAATTATCCCATAGAAATTCCCATCTATTATCCTATAGAAATTATCCCATAGAAATTCCCATCTATTATCCCATAGAAATTCCCATCTATCCCATAGAAATTATCCCATAGAAATTATCCCATATAAATTCCATATAAATTCCCAAATTCCCCCATATAAATTATCTATTATCCCATATAAATCTATATCCCATAGAAATTATCCCATAGAAATTCCCATCTATTATCCTATAGAAATTCCATTTTATTATTCCATATAAATTATCCCATATAAAGTCCTATTTAGTATACCATGAAAATTCCCATCTATTATCCCATAGAAATTATTCCATATAAATTCCCATCTATTATCCCATAGAAATATCCCAATTATCTATTCCAATCCATATAAATTCCCATCTATTATCCCATAGAAATTATCCCATATAAATTCCCATCTATTATCCCATAAATTATCCCATATAAATTCCCATCTAGATATTCCCACCTATTATGCCATATAAATTCCCATCTATTATCCCATAGAAATTCCCTTCTATTATCCCATCTAAATTCCTTTCTATTATCCCATAGAAATTCCAATCTATTATCCCATAGAAATTCCCATCTATTATCCCATAGAAATTATCCCATATAAATTCCCATCTATTATCCCATGTAAATTATCCCATATAAATGACCCCATACAAATTCCAATCTATTATCCCATAGAAATTCCCATCTATTATCCCATAGAAATTATCCCATAGAAATTATCCCATATAAATTCTATTATCCCATAGAAATTATCCCATAGAAATTCCCATCTATTATCCCATAGAAATTATCCCATATAAATTCCCATCTATTATCCCATGTAAATTATCCCATATAAATGACCCCATACAAATTCCAATCTATTATCCCATAGAAATTCCCATCTATTATCCCATAGAAATTATCCCATAGAAATTCCAATCTATTATCCCATAGAAATTATCCCATATAAATTCCAATCTATTATCCCATAGAAATTATCCCATAGAAATAAATTCCCAATCTATTATCCCATATAAATTATCCCATAGAAATTATCTATTATCCATATATCTATTCCAATCTATTATCCCATAGAAATTATCCCATAGAAATTCCAATCTATTATCCCATAGAAATTCCCATCTATTATCCCATATAAATTATCCCATATAAATTCCCATCTATTATCCCATATAAATTATCCCATATAAATTCCAATCTATTATCCCATAGAAATTCCCATCTATGATTCTGCACCGCACCTCGTATCAGTCCGTCCTCTCACGACGGTCCCGTAAGGGTAAATATGCACGAGATCATATACAGAAACACTTACTTTGAATATTATGTTTGCCCTCATTTCCCACTGTTTCATCAGTGTATAAAAAAAAGAGAAGGTACCATCAACACTGAAGTTTGTTCAGGCTTAGAGGAGAACATATGGCACTGCAACAGGACTGTCAGCATCAGCAGCTCAAGGCTAACCATTAGTGATCCTGATTATCTCCTCCTGCTCTACACCTCCTGTTTCTTCATCTGGAGCTTTCGGGGGTTTTTATTTATTTTTTTTGCTTTTTGTTCCCTTGGACGTACCTCCTGTGGCAGTAGATAATCTCATATAGCTGCTATAAAGACTTACATTTACCCCCCCCAAAAAAGTTTCATCTTAAAGTTTGATGGGTAAATGATATAACCTGAAGGAGAGAAACTTAGTGCACCCCATTGCCAGGCTGATGATGAATGTCA
>JACRUU010000016.1:17989129-18006629 GCA_030449085.1 Kryptopterus vitreolus
TAATAATAATAATAATAATAATACTGTACATGTGATAAAGAAAATGTAAAAAAAAATCAACAGTTTGTCCTTCTTTTTATGATTAATTTCAGGCCATTTACACACACACACACACACACACACACACACACACACACACACACACACACACACACACACACACACGCCCCATTTTATTCTCTTTTAGTCCTGTTAATATTTAATATCAGCATTCTATCTGGAGTTTAACAGAAAAGCACCGTTTTATTGAATCGCTCATACAGAACTATAATTAAACCTGAAGCTTGCAATGATGAATATGTACATTAATTATTATGTTCTATTACATTTAATAGACGAATTACATGGTGTGAAAAATCGCATTGATCTAATGGACTTTTCTGCCTTTTCCGCTATTTTGAGCCGTGAACATTTTCATCATTCGCCGTTTTAGACTTTTATACCTCACTCTCATTTTAAGTATTTCTTTACCATGTAGTCGTTTCAATTTATGGACAAAAAAGAAAAAACCCCAGCAATTATAATTCCGCACGCAGGAACGTTGGATTATACAGCAAATGCATTCGCAGCAGTGACATCTCATAAGCCTTTCACAAACAGTGCATTTCTCTCTATGAACACACGTGTCATTAACGTCGCCGGAAATCGGCCAGTTTCACGTGTTGGCGTGCGAGTGACCTCGGAACGTCATTAAAACACACTTCTTTTTACCTCCTTTTTCTTTTCATCTTTTACTTTTTATGTACAAATTGTGCTAATCGTCCTCCGCTTCAGCACAACCTTCTATCTCTAATCACCAGCTTTTTTTTGTACATTAACCCCAATTTGTTCTGCTTTGCAAATAAACTCTTTCACTTGCGTCCATTCATAAGTCATTATAACGACGGTGATCGAGTTAATAGATTGTGCTCTCGTAAATCAGTCTTCTGTGAAGAGTCTTTTAAACTACAATCGAATAAAAGTGTAAATGAGCTCAATAAGTGCTGCGTTTGTTTGTCTGGATGATAAAAAAACATCTACACAAATATTTCCCTTTCAGATATATATATATAGAGGGACATGGTGGTTTAGTGGTGATCACGTTCGCCTCACACCGCCAGGGTCCGGGTTCGATTCCCGTCTCGGCCATGTGTGTGTGGAGTTTGTGCATGTTCGCCCCGTGCCTCGGGGGGTTTTTCTCCGGGTTCTCCGGTTTCCTCCACCGGTCCAAAAACATGCACGGTAGGTTGATTGGCACCTTGGAAAATTGTCCCTAGTGGGTGAATGTGTGTATGAATGTGTGTGAGTGTGTGTGTGTGTGTGTGTGTGTGTGTCCTGTGATGGGTTGGCATTCCATCCAGGGTGTATCCTGCCTTAATGCCCATAGACGCCTGAGATAGACACAGACTCCCCGTGAAACGAGGGAAGATCGGATAAAGCGCTAGAAGATGAATGAATGAATGAATATATATATATATATATATATATATATATATATATATATATATATATATATATATATATATAGGAAGCACGGTGGCTTAGTGCTTAGCACGTTCGCCTCACACCGCCAGGGTCTGGGTTCGATTCCCGTCTCGGCCATGTGTGTGTGGAGTTTGTGCTTGTTCTCCCTGTGCCTCAGGGGGGTTTTTTTCTCCGGGTTCTCCGGTTTCCTCCCCTGTCCAAATAACATGCACGGTAGGTTGATTGGCACCTTGGAAAAATTGTCCCTAGTGTGTGTGTGTGTGTGTTGTGTGTGTGTGTGTCCCTGTGTGATGGGTTGGCATTCCATCCATGGTGTATCCTGCCTTAATGCCCATAGACGCACATATATATAATATATAAAATATATAAAATGTGCCATTATTGCATATGCATCATTAGAGCTTGCTGCTTTTTATGTGTTTAGTCCTCAGACTGTATATCATGTTCTGTTGTTTTATGTAGCAGCGAGGTTCTGGAGCAACGCTGTGTGGTTTCACTGTGTACTGCGTCAGCTACACTGATCGTATACTTTATAGTCCACCGTATCTCACGTCAAGTAGGATTTTATTGCCATTCCAACCATATACAGTTTTGCAGTACTCGGTGAAATGAAACAACGTTCCCATGGGAGCGAGTTCAGGGTCGAGCAAAGATACATCAAAACGCATTTCGAAATAACGTCGCAAACACGTGTTTTAAAATCAACTACGATATGCAGCTGCAAAACAGCTGGATAAATGAGGGGTTTGAGGGAGAAGCATGTAATTATGAAGAAGGCATGATATATACGTTCTAACTTTATAACTGCTTAATTGCTTTGAAATAGTAGCTTAGTGCTGGGCACCTCCAGGGTCAGGGGTTTCAATGTGTGTGTGTGTGTGTGTGTGTGTGTGTGTGTGTGTGTGTGTGTGTGTGGAGTGTTGTGCATGTTCTCTCCCCGTGCCTCAGGGGGTTTTTCTCCGGGTTCTTTGGGTTTTCCTCCCCCGGTTTCAAAAACATGCACGGTAGGTTGATTGGCACCTTGGAAAATTGTCCCTAGTGTGTGAGAGCGTGTGTGTGTGTGTGTGTGTGTGTGTGTGTGTGTGTGTGTGTGTGTGTGTGTGTGGTGTGTGTGTGTATGTGATGGCCTGGCGTTCCATCCAGGATGACTGAGACAGACACAGACTCCCCGCGACCCGAGAGAGAAGTCGGAGAAGATGAGTGAATGATGAATGTTCTACATTTACATTTACATCCATTTGTGTGGCTGAGGGTTTAAGGGCCTTGCTCAAGGGCCCACGAGTGGCAGCTTGGTGGGATTGGATCCTGCGATCTACCAGTCCAGAGTCCCCAATGCCTTAACCACTGCCAGCTTACATCTTCCATGGCCTGCTATAGGGCTCCGACCCCAATCCTACCGAACACCATTTGGGATGAGTGGTGTGTTTATTCATTCATTCATTCATCTTCTGCCACTTTATCCGATCTTCCCTCGGGTCACAGGGAGTCTGTGTCTATCTCAGGCGTCTATGGGTATTAAGGCAGGATACACCCTGGATGGAATGCCTACCCATCACAGTACACACACACACACACACACACACATTCATACACTAGGGACAATTTTATAACCTACCGTGCATGTTTTTGGACCGAGGGAGGAAACCGGAGAACCCGGAGAAAAACCCCCTGAGGCACGGGGAGAACATGCACAAACTCCACACACACATGGCCGAGACGGAAATCGAACCCGGACCCTGGTGGTGTGAGGCGAACCACCGTGCCCCTCTGGTGTGTTTCTTACTTTACTTTAAAAGGTAAAGAATGTTACATTGCTGTCTGGTTGATGTCACTTTTTAAACTTGGATAATTTTGGACTTTAAAAGATTTTTTCCCAATAAGGAATTTGAATTTAAGAAGTGTTTTTGGCCAGAAGTCTGTAAAAAAGTTAAAGTCAGCATTAAATTATAAAAAAAACTCCCTTTAAACAAAAGCTTGGTTTTTTTCAGACGCTGGATGTTCTATACACTGGGCCTTGTGTCAAAACACCATGTTATTCTCGCCTCTGCAGAGTAAAACCCAGCTAATAACCTGCTTTACTAACTGTCTAATTAGTGTTTAGTATGACTCTATATTAAACAGCGCTCTCGGCCTGCGAGCTTTATTTTCCTGCTCCCTGAGGTCAGATTTCAAAACTCGTTCGCTAGCATTGTAGCAGCAATTAAAAGCCAATGTTATTATAAAAGTCCACCGAGATCCGTCCGTTATTTCCTTCTCCCTTTTGTCTTTCTCCGCTTCTCCAATTCCCTCCCAAAGTGCCCTCAGAAATAAACATCCAATTCAAGGGCATGTTAATAAATAAGCAAACTTTAAATATTAACGATTGTAACGTGTAAAAGAAAGGATGAGAGACCGAAAGAAAGAAAGAATGGAAAGTGTTTATATGGTATATATTATTATTATTATTATTATTATTATTATTATTATTATTTATTATTATTATTATTATTATATATAATATAATAATAATGATTATTATTATTATTATTATTATTATTATATATTAGTATTATAGTAGTTATAGTATTAGTCTTATATTATTATTGTTGATATATTCATTACCCGTATTTAATTGTGTTTTTATTATACCTGTTTATTATTATTGTGTGTTTATTGGTCTATTTATGATATATTTCGATTTAGTGGTGTAGAAAAACATCGAAAAAGCGTCCCAATTTTAAAAAAAATAGTATAGAATATCCTTGATTTGATATTGATGATCAAATAACACACACACACACACACACACACACACACACACACACACACACACATTCATACACTAGAGGACAATTTTTCCCAAGGTGCCTCGAATCAACTTACCGTGCATGTTTTTGGACCGGGGGAGGAAACCGGAGAACCCGGAGAAAAAAAAACCCCCTGAGACACGGGGAGAACATGAACATGCACAAACTCCACACACACACACACATGGCCGAGACGACGGGAATCGAACCCGAGACCCTGGCGGTGTGCTAAAAATTCCATGGAATCTCGAACTCCATAAAAACGCAGGTATATATGTAAGTATACAGCGTTCGATTCACATATTCACACTTTAACTCCAGCACTTCGTGTGAGGTTTGTTCTGCACCGCTACACAACATCCTGCACAAGCTGATAAACTTCAGACCTTTAGTAACAGTGGAGTAAAAGGCATTACCCACAATCCCTGGCCAAGGAGACTCAATTATAACCGGAGCGTGATTCATGTCGAGCACAATCCACTCAGAGCGATACTTTCTTATTTACCATCCCCACAGGAGAAGGAAAAACAATATGGCGAGATGTTCAGCGTGATTTCTGCTGAATTGTGTCTGTCTGCAAACTTCTACTGGAGCAGGAGGCGAGGACCACGTGAGCTAATGTTTACATGATAGTGTTTTTGTTTTCCTGTTAAAAGAATATGATAAACATTCACTGTGTTTATCTGCGTACTCATTATTTACATCTGTAAAAAAAATTAATTAATTAAATCTGATGTATTTTTTTTTTTTCATTTTTCATTGCACTATCAGCGTCAGTCCTTATAGCTCATCAGAATAATATAAATATTTAAAAAGCACTAAAATATTAAGGCATTCATTTGGTAAATATTAAGTCTTTATACTGATTGTATTTGGGAATTTACTATTTATTAATATCATTTACTATTTATCGGCAGCATTTACCTCAGCTTTCCTCAGCTTTCACTGCTTCGTCTAATTTATTTATTTATTTGTTTGTTTGTTAGTTTGTTGTTTTTATATTGTCTAGCACTGTAAGGATTGCTCCAGTTTGTCTAAACTCAGTACATTGACAGTAAACAATCCTTGAATATTGAATGAATGAATGAATGAAAAAATAAATAAATAAATAAACAAACAAATAAATAAATAAATGAAGGTCATGGTTTCTTGTGACAAAATAGTTCTATATTTACTAAACTAATTTGCTTTACACTCAAACATCCAAATGATCAATACTTAATATTTCTTATCTGTTGGATGAAACTGTTTATGATTATGTTTATTAATCATCCCAGAAAGAGAAATTGTCATAATGGGATTTTTTTCGCCCACTGTCCTGATGTTATTTATTTTTTTATTATTATTATTATTATTATTATTATTATTATTATTATTATTATTATTATTATATATTATTATTATTATTATGTATTATTTATTATTATAGTTAATTATGTTTGTTTTTTTATAATGTACATTTAATAAAATATTTTATACAATAAATATATATATATATATATATATATATATATATATATATATATATATATATATATATATATATATATATATATATATATATAATATATTATTTCTCTACTTCCAAAGCTTTGGGAATATAAACATGTCTGTATGAAGCTCCTTGAAAGCAGCAAAAGAAAAAGATCCCTGGAGACAGACATGCAGTAAAAGATGACCAGGAAACCAACAGTCATGGCTGAAAGTGGAGGTGTGTGTGTGTGTGTGTGTGTGTGTGTGTGTGTGTGTGTGTGTATGGGGAAGGCGGGGGGGGTGGGGTTTGGTGAAATGGTGAAATAGTGCAGTATAAATGTGTCTTGCAGGTGACACACACACAACAATAATGAATTGAAATAGCAGCCTTCCAGCGTGGACTGACAAGGAGGAAAAAAAAGAAGGATGAAGGAGTTTAAGGAGGGGAAAAAAAAAAAGAGAAAGAGGAGGAAAAAAAAAACAAGTGAAGACTCGAAACGAACAGGAAATTGAAGCCATGACAAGCAAATTGACTTTATGTCAAAGGAACAGCGATGAGATCGGGGTCGTAGCAGGGCGCGCTGAGGGGGGGTGGGGGTTGGCGTGGGTGGGGGGGGGGGGCGTGGATGTAGCAGGAAAGGAAATAGAAAAAGCAACATCCAAATTTATTTATGTACAAAAATATTATATTTTAACAGGTTGTTTATAGATTGACTATTTATAAATGTACATTTTACTCAATAGAACACACACTGGGCAAAACTATTGGCGCCCCACATTCTCCAAAAGTTCCTCCATCGATATGTGGTTGGAGGATTTAATGGATATAATGCATTATAAATGTTATCAGATCTTTATTGCAGGATAATAGAGGATTTGTTTTGTCATCACTTGAACCCCCAGTACGGCGATGCGATGCTGCTATGCACAAGTAAGCTGCTTGTCTTTAGGAGACCAAAATAAGATTTTGAGGGGTCCTGGTGTGGAGCTCTGACCTCAACACTGGTGTGAAAAACATGCACATGCATTCCTCAGGTAGAATTATAGATTATAGAGGGTTTAAAAAGACTTCTGTAGATGTTGATGTGCAGCGTTTTACTCGAGTAAAAAAGTATAAAAGTACAGCTTTTAAAAGTATAAAAGTAAAAGTTTTGGCTGCCCTAATTTATTGAAACGTCTCTCTACTCTCCTACTATAGAACTCCTTACTAAAGATAAGATAAGATAAACCTTTATACACACACACACACAAACACACACAAACACACAATATATATATATATATATATATATATATATATATATATATATATATATATATATATATATATATATATATATATATGTTGTGCATGTTCTCCCCGTGCCTCAGGGGGTTTTTCTCCTGGGTTCTCCGGTTTCCTCCCCCCCCGGTCCAAAAACATGCACGGTAGGTTGATTGGCACCTTGGAAAATTGTCCCTAGTGTGTGTGTGTGTGTGTGTGTGTGGTGTGTGTGTGTGCCCTGCGATTGGCATTCCA
Source organism: Kryptopterus vitreolus (assembly GCA_030449085.1). Lineage (NCBI taxonomy): Eukaryota > Metazoa > Chordata > Actinopteri > Siluriformes > Siluridae > Kryptopterus > Kryptopterus vitreolus. The sequence continues at coordinate 17,996,372 of JACRUU010000016.1, forward strand.
ATTAGGATGTATCCTGCCTTAATGCCCATAGACGCCTGAGATAGACACAGACTCGTGGGAAGATCAGATATAAGCGGTAGAAGATGAATGAATGAATGAATATCTAATAATCCTTTATTGGTCACATAAACATTTACAGCACAGTGAAATTCTTTTCTTCGCATATCCCAGCATGATGTTGGTAGTTTGGGGTCAGAGTGCAGGATATCAGCCATGATACAGCGCCCCCTGGAGCACAGAGGGTTAAGGGTCTTGCTCAAGCACCCAATGGTGTCAGCTTGGCCATACCGGGGCTCGATCTTCCGATCAGCAGCCCAGCGCCTTAGACCACTGAGCAACGCCCCCTCCCTATCTCATCCAATCACATTCACTCTATCCGGATGGAGACGTTTGTCCGGACAGGGTGTTTTTATTTACTTTAAGGAGTAGAAAGTACAGATAATTGCGTGAAAATGGCCGAAATTTCTACTTCAGCAAGAAAACAAAGCATTTGTACTGCATTAATTAACACCTCTGGACCTGAACACTGAATAGATGCATTATGCAAAAATGCATAATATATTATAAGAATTAACATAATAATAAATTACAATTAAAATAACACAATGTCCCTCCAAAATGTCCTGGAATCTTCGTTTACAAAAGGACTTTCTTTAACGACAAATATGTTTATCTGAATGTTGGGATGTTCAAAAAGCACATATGAATATTATGGTATGTTCACAAACATAACAAAAAAAAGAATTTTATGTTTTAAAACATAAAGCAAAAACCTTGAGAGAATCTAAAAGTGTATAATCTGCTTGTATAGAATTCCTTTAAGTGTCCATTCAGAACGTGCGGTTGTGTAACGAGGACATTCAAGTTTTACGTTTCAAAACCGCAATTAAAGCGTTTTCTATATCACCCACAATAACTGCTTATAATCGGAATGTAGCCTTCGCTACGTCTTTGTCAAGCGCCAAGCAAAACAATTGTTTATTGAATGTTAAACCAAACAGATTTCAAAGCCCTCAGCGCTGTTACACTGTTCCTGCGCTATGCTCTTTTTATTTAAAGTGCTATGTAGTTTCGTTGACTCGCTCTTATAATCATTCTCAAACTTTATGTTTTCTCTGCATGTTTTCCGTCAAAAATAAAAAAGAGCATTTTCAACCCACAAGGAATAAAGATGATAATTACACCGTGACACCTAGACAATGTGATCGCAGTGAAAAGCTTAATGAGCGCTAATGATCTGCCAATGAAACACGCTGCAAAGAGAATCACATGGTGTGAAAATTCCGACATTGTCATAAACACAAAAGAAATGGTAACTCTGTTCAGAAGCTCATGAGTTCGAATCCCATGATGTTTAAGGACACAGCAGTCATATCATCCTGTAGCCCAGACCTGATTCCCCACTGAAGATACGCAGGGATGAGTGTGGTTAGTACCTGGATGTTAGACCACCTGGGAATACTAGGTTGCACCTTGTAGAGGTGTTAGTGAGGGCCAGCAGGGGGCGCTTACTCTGTGTGGTTCCTAACAAGTATTATTATTATTATTATCATTATTATTATTATTATTATTATATTATTATTATTATTGGGCACAGTGGTTTAAGTGGTTAGCACGTTCGCCTCACACCGCCAGGATCCGGGTTCAATTCCCGTCTCGGCCATGTGTGTGTGGAGTTTGTCATGTTCTCCCCGTGCCTCAGGGGGTTTTTCTCCGGGTTCTCCGGTTTCCTCCCCGGGTCCAAAAACATGCACGGTAGGTTGATTGGCACCTTGGAATATTGTCCCTAGTGTATGAATGTGTGGTGTGTGAATGTATGTGTGAATGTGAGTGTGTGTGTGAGTGTGTGTGTGTGCCCTGCGATGGGTTGGCATTCCACCCTGCCTTAATGCCCATAGACGCCTGAGATAGACACAGACTCCCCGTGACCCGAGGGAAGATCGGATAAAGCGGTAGAAACTGAATGAATTATGAATAATTGAATTAATTCATTATTATTATTATTATTATTATTATTATTATTATTAGTATTATTATTATTATTATTATTATTATTATTAGTAGTAGTAGTAGTAGTATTATTAACCTGCAGGTGTATTCTGCAGGTGTATTCGCACTAGACGCTCTCGTTAAATGGTAATCGTTAAAAAGATACAGTAAAACCCAATTAAAGCAGATTAGAGACACAAGCAACCTGGATATATTTAGTTCAATGTTGCAGTCAGGTCAATATATACAGTCCAAATGCCAGACTTTACTACTAGTAAGATAAATATGCTTTCGGCTTAAGTACAAATCAAACGGCCGTTTTTTTTTCCCTCCTTTTTCTTCTAATTTTGCGCATCGATTCATATAACGTTTGGTGCTTTTTAAAGGGGGGGGGGGGGTAAAAAAAATAAATAACTGAATTGGAAAGACATTTGTTTCTTCTCTTCACTGTGCTGTGACACTAATTTGCTTCCTTTTGCACTTCAAAGGGAGCACCAATTAGCTTTGAAGCATTTCAGGAGCCCTTCAGACCCACATCAATAGTGCAAATGTGAGCGCACACACACACACACACACACACACACAAGTAAATATATTGAAGGGGAGAAAACATAAGAACAGAACAGAGCCAAAAAACCTCCACGGAGAGAAAGATGGGGAGAAGACGGAGGAAAGGAGAGTAAGAAATATAATTGGATGGACTTGCGTAGCTTCTCATTCGTTCGTTTACTGGACGCGAGAGTTAAAGCATCGTTCACTTCTTTGTCCAGCAGACAATGTAAATAATATAAAAGAAATGTCTAAGAAAAAGAAAACAAACAGCAACAATCGTGTGGAGATCAGATGAAAAGAAGAGAAGAGAGTAAAGCACACCGTCGGACACACTCACTACTAATCCCCTATATCACCACCGCCGCTACTTTATTACTACAACTTACTCATCTACTGTTATTTACTCATCCCCAATAGGGCCCTTAACCCTCTGTAGTCCAGAGGTGCTGTATCACAGCTGACTTTTATCACCTTTATTATCACTACCACTACTAATACTATCAATACTATGATTACTATTACTATCACCACTACAATACTACATTATATTATATTGCACTGTACTATACTACTGACTGCTACTACATACTATTACTACTGTTACTACTATAAATACTACTATTACTACTACTATCATCACTATAATAATATAATATACTATACGACTAATGACTACTACTACTACTGTCACTACCACTATCACAACTACAATACATTAATAACATACACTACACTATACACTATACTATATACTACTCTTCCTTTAATACTTAATACTTTAATAACCTACACTATATATACTATATATATATATATATATATATATATATATATATATATATATATATATATATAGATATATATAATATATAGATATATATATATATATAGATATATATATAGATATATATACCTACACACACACACACACACACCACTACTATTACTACTACTATTATATATATATATATATATATATATATATATATATATATACAATGATATATACTATACATATATATATATATATATATATATATATATATATATATATATGTCTACTACTATATACTATATATTACTATCATCACAACAATACAATACTATTACCATCATCAGTACAATACTATACTATACTACACTATACTAAAATTACTATCAGGTGAGAATGCAGGTATTTGTGGTGAAGAGTACTTTTATCATTATTACTCTACTAATACTAATGATAAGCATTTAATAAAATATTACTGTCATCTCTATTTAGCGAAATAAAAGACTTTGTCCTATGCAATATATGTAAACGTCACAAGTTTCGTGTTCACTTATTTAATCTAAATTTATTTAAATCTTTATTCTAAATCACACATTGTTTACTGCAGTGGACTCTTATTGGTAAATAATTGTATACACTCTAATGAAACTGACAATGAAAGGCTTTGAGGCTTTGTTTTAGGACTTGTTCTCGTTTCACTACCTCAGGTTTTTTTTTCACATTTCTTCGGAACCCAATCCAGCATGCACGTACACTGTTTATTACACAACACAGCAAATGTTCATGCAAAACCTTTTCCTGTTTTCTTTCTCTTTTTCCATGCATCCGATTTTCCTCTTTCTCTCTCCGTGTTTAGAAGAGCGATCACTTTCACACTTTCTCACTATTGACGTGTGCATGAGCCGTCACTGTTCCACTGACATTTCTTATAGGACGCAGACAGAATGCCATTTCCCTTGACAACTTGTTAACTTTTAAGGGGGTGATGGATTCGGGAGGCGGATCGGGACAAAGTCGATGGGAAAGTGCGCGGAAAACAAAAGCAGGAGATTAAGTGTGTGTCAAACAGAGAATGAAGTGTGCAGAAGGGGGAAATATTGATCTGGATGCTCCGGGTTTGTGACTCGGATTTGAGAATATGAAGTACTAGTTAAGCTTCAACTGCTACAGATGTGTGTGTGTGTGTGTGTGTGTGTGTGTGTGTGTGTGTGTGTTATTGTATATTCAATGGACAATTTAAAAGGCACAATGTTACTCATGTTTAGTTATGAAATCAATATTTTTGCCGTTTGAGAAGCTCCTGATACCCCAAATAAAATAAATAAATAAATAAATATAACAAACAGTGGGGCTACGGTGGTTTTAGTGGTTAGCACGTTGGCCTCACACCGCCAGGGTCTGGGTTCGATTCCTGTCTCGGCCATGTGTGTGTGTGGAGTTTGTGCATGTTCTCCCCGTGTCTCAGGGGGTTTTTCTCCGGGTTCTCCGGTTTTCTCCCCCGGTCCAAAAACATGCACGGTAGGTTGATTGGCACCTTGGAAAATTGTCCCTAGTGTGTGTGTGTGTGTTGAGGTGTGTGTGTGTTTGGAGTGTGTGTGTGTGTGTGCCCTGCGATGGGTTGGCATTCCATCCAGGGTGTATCCTGCCTTAATGCCCATAGACGCCTGAGATAGACACAGGCTCCCCGTGACCCGAGGGAAGATCAGATAAAGCGATAGAAGATGAATGAATAAATGAATATAACAAACAAATAAATAAAAGAAACCGCAGTCCTTCCCAGATCATTTCGGCATTTCTTCAGCCTGTAATGTTGGGATAGAATATAAAAGAGGAGATAAAAATAAAACACCCAGCAATGTGCATCCAACCGAACCAGCAACCAAAACCGGAACATAATTCTTAAAGGAGCCATGTACCATATTTAACAATTAAAACAACCACTAATTAATTAACAAGGAATGAATATTAAAGGAATCATTTTCAGGGTGAAATAACTATAAAATAATGAATCATTTTTATTAAAGGGAAAGATTTTGACTGAAATGTATATATTTATAACGTCTATCACAATTAGTTACAGGTATTAAAAGCATGATAATTATTTATTTATGGTACATTGAGAACAGAAAAAAATGTGCGATTAACTTGTATTTAATTAATATGTATATTTTTTACTAGATATTCTAATATATTTTATATTCTATATAAATTGTGGAAATCATGATGCAGGCTAAATCCTGGAGGATTTTCTCATTTATGTATTTATTGTATGCAGTATTGTCTTATACAAGGAATTAATTTTAAACAATTCATACCGCTCCTTTAAAATTTGACTTTGTATTAATTATCACTACAATTATTACTTTTATTTTTATTGATTTTACGATAATTTTGACCGCAAGACTGAAGCACTCGCGAGATTTCGGGGGTTTACCTTCATTTTATTTATTTATTATTTATTTATTTTATTTGTAGCTATAATGCAGTAAACACAGTCAAGTATGCTGAGGAAATTTCATGATATGAAGTATAAAAATGGTGCCCTTTATATTATATATATATATATATATATATATATATATATATATATATATATATAGATAGATATATAGATATCTATATATATATATATATAGATATATAATATATAGAAATATACATAGAATATAATATATATAATAAATATATAAAGTGATTGTTTGCGGATGGAAGCTAAATAAAATATTGATATATTTAAGTCTTCAGTAATTCTGTAGGGACTGAATGTAATCCCCTGTTCGCTGGTCCTTAGAGAGAAATAGGCCCCAGTTAGTCTTGCTGAACGGTCACTCTGCTAAAGGCAATGTGTGTAAAAAAAAACAACAACAACACTCAGTCAATGTCTAAGCTGATTTTCTTTCACTGTTTAGTGGCAAAAGTTTTATTTATAAAAAATAAAAAGTTCTAAATCTGTGGATGCACCAGACGATCCGATTCGCAATTTATCACCCGCGTGCACGCTCGTACCCTCGCTGACGATGATAAAGTCGCCGCGTTCTCTATCGTCCTGTTCGTGCATCGCCACACATTCATTTACATACAGAAAACACCCACAAATCACCATATACAGTACGGTAAACAACTTCCCGTTAAAATAGGGATTTACTGCTTGTTTTAATCTATTGTTTATAATTACTTTCCTCATCAAACTTTGCATCTGTGTTTAAGGAATTAATATCTAGTAAAAAAAAACTAATAATCATTTGATAAAGCGACGTTTCCTTTAATATTAAAATAAATCCAATTTTCTGAATTAATCATACAATATTTGCAGGATTTCATTATTTATTTATTTACCTGGTTGCTTTCCAGTTTACAGATTTCTGACCACACGGTGGTTTAGCGGTTAGCACGTTCGCCTCACACCGCCAGGGTCCGGGTTCGATTCCCGTCTCGGCCATGTGTGTGTGGAGGATTTGTGCATGTTCTCCCCGTGCCTCAGGGGGTTTTTCTCCGGGTTCTCCGGTTTCCTCCCCCGGTCCAAAAACATGCACGGTAGGTTGATTGGCACCTTGGAAAAATTGTCCCTAGTGTGTGAATGTATGTGTGTGTGTGTGTGTGTGTGTGTGTGTGTGTGTGTGTGTGTGTGTGTGTGTGATTGTGAGTGTGTGTGCCCTGTGATGGGTTGGCTTTCCATACAGGGTGTATCCTGCCTTAATATCCATACACGCCTGGGATATGCACACTGCGACCCAACGTAATATCGGATAAAAGTGGTAGAAGATGAATAAACATGAAACCTCCAGGGTCCGGGTTCGATTCCCGTCTCGGCCATGTGTGTGTGGAGTTTGTGCATGTTCTCCCCGTGTCTCAGGGTGTTTTTCTCGGGGTTCTCCGGTTTCCTCCCCCGGTCCAAAAAACATGCACGGTAGGTTGATTGGCACCTTGGAAAAATGTCCCTAGTGTATGAATGTGTGTGTGTGTGTGTGTGTGTGTGATGGGTTGGCATTCCATCCAGGGTGTATCCTGCCTTAATGCCCATAGACGCCTGAGATAGACACAGACTCCCCGTGACCCGAGAGAAGATCGGATAAAGCGCTAGAAGATGAATGAATGAATGAATGAATGAATGAAATTTTGTTCCATAAATGTGATTATTATTATTATTCGAGATATTTGCGTTCGCCGAGACGTCATATTTCTGCAGTATTTTCTTTTCGGACGTCTTGGCTGCGACGTAAACATTAAATGTGATATTTAAAGCGATTCCATTGGGAGTTGCCTGGATTGAACTCGAATCTTGTGTGTTTTGTGTTGTGTGTTATTAAACATGGCATAAAACACAATGTACTGAAGTGTTTGACACTCGGTTCTTTTTTTTTTTCATGAGTCATGCAAAATAAAAAGAAGTAGCAGTGTATTACTCATACGAAGAGGGAAAAGAGAATTCCCAGACAGGTTTTCGAAACAAAAGATGTCATCTTCTGAGCATGTGGAGAGAGGGATTTGGCAGGAGAGATATATTCCGATAAAAGTGTGATCAAAAAGACAAAAAGAAGCGTCCTGTAGAGTGAAGTGTGTGCAGGTTCTTCTTGCACAAGAACGCACTGATGTACTGATGATGCCCTCAAGAGAAGATTAGCTGTGTGATTAATCACAGCCCATTTGTGCTCAATAACACCTGATTATAATCTCCATCCTGAACTTATTAAAGCGCTATGTCGCTCTCCGGGTCAAAGGTTTACCGCAGAGTCTAATGTTTTATAGAAAAGCACACATTTTAGATTTTATTTCTGATATTTCCGATATACAAATACAAATAATTTCAATTATCATTCTTCTTCTTTTTTCTACTTCCGGCTGCTTCCATTAGGGGTCGCTACAGCGGGATCATCCGTCTCCGTACAACCCTGTCCTGTACGTCTCCCTCTTTCATCAAAATACATGCATGTCATTCCGTCACCACATCCATAAATCTACGTCCTCGTCCTTCCTCTTTTCCTCCTGCCTGATCCCTCCATCAATTTCACTTACTACTTATTAATAGTCTGGAGGTCCACTGCCTGCCACTTTTTTGTTCAGAGAGTTAACCACTTGTCTCCGGACCGAAACGTCGCAGGTTCGAGTCCCAGCCGAGCTACAACTAGTGGGCCCTTGAGCAAGTCCCCCACATGCTCAGTCTGCCCCATCTTACACAAGCCAGTGCATTCCCGGTGTCGCTCCCAATCCCAGATAAATGTGGATTGAACCGTTAGGAAGGAAATTATAATGTATTTAGAGACGGCCTTGGGTTACTGATCAGAAGGTTAGGGGTTCGAGCCCCCCGGTAAAATTCCAAAGCATACATGTGTGAAGTTAATAGAGCTGTATTGACATAATTATTGATAATTGATAAAGGCAAACGGCGCTTCCACAAAGAATTATTTTATCAATCTGGGTGTTATTATTATTATTATTTATTATTATTATTATTATTATATATTATGATTATTATTATTAATAGTAATAATAATAATTGTAATATAAGAATATTTTTTTTTATATTTTTATAAATTATGAAAATAAGTTATTTTCATTTGTTTTATATTCCTTATTATGTATTATCCGTTATATAAAAAAAAAACATAATAATGGTTATATATATATATATATATATATATATATATATATATATATATATATATATATATATATATATATATATATATATATATATTATATATATATATATATATATATTATATTTAGATATATATAGATATATATATATATATATATATATATATATATATAGATATATATATATATAGATTTACATTTACATGGCGGGATTATTTAGCAGACGCCCTTATCCAGAGCGACTTACAACTGAGCAATTGAGGGTTTTAAGGGCCTTGCTCAAGGGCCCACTAGTGGCAGCTTTGGTGGTGGTGGGGTTTGAACCCACATGATCTTCCGGTCCAGAGTCCAACACACCTTAACCACTGGGCTACCACCTCCCGTATATTTTTCTCGTATATATCGTATATATATATACTAAAAACAATATACTATTCCAATCAGTCATAAGTAAATTATTATTATATTATTATATTATTATTATATGCAAATTTATTCAGGGATGTTAAACTCATCATCACCGCTGTCACGTCAGTATTATAGATTCCAGGTGTAACTATAAGACAGTATACAGTGTTTGATGTGCGACGTCGCCTCATAACACAAAACACACACAGCTTTTTTACTTTTTCTTTTTCCTCGACGCACAAACATTTTTTTCCCCATCTTTCTTGAATGTGTCTTCTGATTTTTCCCTTTCCGTTTAACACAATCTACACAAAATGCACACACAAAAAAAGGAAATCATTTGGGTAAGGGACGTTTCCTTTAATGTTACAATAGATACCCGGAACTTATTATAACTTTATACAATATTTGTTTGATTTCATTATTTATTTCATTATTTCATTATTTATTTATTTCATTCTTTATTTATTTATGTATTTCATTATTTATTTATTTCATTATTTCCTTATTTATTTATTTGTTTCATTGTTTCATTATTTATTTATTTATTTTTTTTTTTTTCTTTTTTTCTTTCTTTCTTTATTTCTTTTTTTATTTATTTATATGAATAGGTTTTGAACTCTATATGTGAGCTGTATAGTCCTCTCCAGAGCTTTTTATTGAAAGCATGTAACGCATAACATCATGCAATCAATGTTTCCAAGTTAAAGTGAAAGCAAATCTTTGGGTTAGCGGGTTTGGAAAAGAACCACATACGTTATGTTTGTCCATATAGTGTCGCCTCGGGTTCGATTTTATATCCTGAATGGTATATATTTTTTTTTATTACGTTTTATTAAAGTATTTATCATTAACATCAGTGATACACGGACTTTTACGCAAACTGATTGTGTCGGGCTTCTGATCGGTACGTTGTGAGTTTGAATCCCTGCACCACCA
>JACRUU010000016.1:18011629-18031629 GCA_030449085.1 Kryptopterus vitreolus
AATGTGACAATAGATTTAAAAAAAAAAAAATGTAATCCAGAGATTCATGCTGTGGACACACACACACACACACACACACACACACACACACACAATGAAACCCACCTGAGCCCGATGAGAAACAAACATTGAGGTTCTGCCATTGTCTTTGAGGGCGAGAAACGACAGAAATAGGACAAAGCACTTCATGTTTTACAATAGTGTTTATTCTTTGTTTTAAATGGAATTAATTCTAAAATGACAACACATTTAGCGTCGTCCGAGCATCGCAGTATTTATCACACTTATCACAAATCACTTTTCTCAGAAATGATTAGGAAGCCATGCATGAACAGAACAATCCCTCTTCTCTCTCTTTCTCTCTTCTCTCTCTCTCTCTCTCTCTCTCTCTCTCTGGGCTTCCCGAACAAATACACCACGCACTCGCTTTTTCTTCTTTTACTCTATTAATATTATTTTCTTTTTTATTTATTTATTTTTTAGATCTTGATGGTAATCCGTCTGCTGATTTTAGCAAATGTAAATGTATTTAAAATGTGACAAATATGTACAGTATATAGTGCAAAAAAAAAAATAATATATATATATATATATATATATATATATATATAGATATACTCATATATGATATATGATATCTCGTCTGAACGATTTGTACATTGCCAAAAATTGTATTCACTCAAACCTTTGTAATTATGAACCTCATAGACTTATTTATTTATTGTAAATATTTATTTATTTATTTATTTATTATTTATTTATTTATTTTATTATTTATTTATTTTAAATTTTTTAAAATCTTGATGATCTTGTGCCTGCTGATTTTAGCGAATGTAAAGGTCATTTAAGTGTGACAAATATGTACAGTATATAGTGAAAAAAAATTAAATAAATAAATAAAATACAATTTATCAAATCCAAAATTAAATAATATAATATAATATAATAATAATAATAATAATATAATAATATAATAATATATATATATATATATATATATATATATATATATATCTTGGTAAACCATTATTTCAATTATAAAAGCATTTTTTGTTTAATATTTATTCAGTTTCCCTCTCGCAGTCATTTGAATGTAGTAGAAAAGGTTGTGTTGCATAATTGAGAAAGAAGAAACCGTACGAATATTAACAATACATTTCGTACCAAGGTGTCCTGTGCTGAAAACCCAAAAAACAAACAAACAAACAAATAAATAAATCAGGGTACGTTTGATTCTTGCCCCAGGTAACATTGTGTGTATTAATAACTATACAGTATACGTCCTGCCCCGTGATTCTGCATCATCAATATAACATTTATTTTTTTTTGTTTTGCGAGCTGGGGAATGTTATAAACAATAGGAACATTCATTCATTCATCTTCTACCGCTTTATCCGATCTTCCTCGGGTCACGGGGAGTCTGTGTCTATCTCAGGTGGCTATGGGCATTAAGGCAGGATACACCCTGGATGGAATGCCAACCCATCACACACACACACACACACACACACACACATTCATACACTAGGGACAATTTTCCAAGGTGCCAATCAACCTACCGTGCATGTTTTTGGACCGGGAGGAAACCGGAGAACCCGGAGAAAAACCCCCTGAGGCACGGGGAGAACATGCAAACTCCACACACACATTCCCGAGACGGGAATCGAACCCGGATCCTGGCGGTGTGAGGCGAACGTGCTAACCACTAAACCACCGTGCCTCACAATAGGAAGAAACAAAGTGAAATATGCGATGGGGAGAAATATAACGAAATAAAGTTTATAATAAAGGGTGGAATCGAGGTTTGTATGGCAACTCTGGGAAAGAAGAAGAATAACAAAGAATAAGTGAATATGTGTTTTTTTTTGTTGTTGATTTATTTTTGTTTTTATGTTTACAATAAATAAAAACAAAAAGCTGTGTTGTTTCCTTCATCTGTGCTTCTTATTAAGATTCCGCCGAGGCTCCTAAACGCCCGGTATCTTTTCTACTCAAATCAACGCGTCCATAAAATGTGTCTCTTTCATAGTCGTTTGTGTGTTTTGTTTTGTTTTTTTCCGCCGGTTGTTGGTTATTTTTGCTTTTGCTTTCGTGTTTGTGTGAGTTTTGAAAGCGTGAATGTGAGCTTTCATGTGTAAAAACCGGCTTTGATATAAATCATCGCGCTGCTTAATGAATCCCGTTCAAGTCTTTGATATCTGCATTAATGTATGTTTTAATAAATAAACCATGCTGAATCTAATTAAACCCCATTGGTCAACATTTCCCATAAAAAAAAAAAAACACAAGATCAAAGTGGTCATCTCCGTCTGACAAGATTTACCGAAGACTGTAAATAAGTTTAGACAAGTCCATTTCCCGAGCTCGTTCAAATGCCATTTCATGTTTATGGTTTTTTTTTTTATGTTTTTTCTGTGTTTACTTACTCGAGTAAAAACAGACTCATATTCGAGGTCAGAATCCTGTATAACCCAGAAAACAACTTTGTTTTGGTGAAACGCACAAATAGTGTTTAAATGTGCAGGCGGTGCCTTTCGTCAAGTTTATCCCCTTTGAAAAGAATGTGTACGTTTTTAAAATGTAATTCTACATTAGAAGATTATAGCGATCTTGTAACATCCAAATAAGTGATTTGTCGCTCTTAATACGCGTCAGAACCGCCGATGGGCGACACTCACATGGGCCCAGCATACACCCCTGATGTACGGAGGTTCAGGAGCAGAAATCACATTAACCAAGTACTATCAATATTTTCATTGCGCTTTTTGTTTGTTGCATATTTTCATATTTATTCACTGTTCAGTGTTTTTATTATTCTTTTTATTATTGCACTCGCCAGGAAAAGGACGACGGCGCAGAGAGAGGACAGAGAGGACGGCAGAAGAGCAGAGAGAGGACGGCGCAGAGAGAGGACGGCGTTTTTCGTGTGGCTAAATGAAATAGAATTTAAAGTTCAGAAATGCAAGAAAAATATTCAATAAATAGATATTGAGTATTTTTACTTGAAAGAACCTTCAAGCCATCTTCTTTTTTCTGAGGTTTTCTCTGCAGTCGTTCATTGATTTCATAAATGCATATATATATATATATATATATATATATCTATATATCTATTTCATTCATTCATCTTCTAGCGATTTATCCGATCTTCCCTCGGGTCACGGGGAGCCTGTGCCTATCTCAGGCGTCTATGGGCATTAAGGCAGGATACACCCTGGATGGAATGCCAACCCATCACAGGGCACACACAAACACACACACACACACACACACACATTCACGCACACATTCATACACTAGGGACAATTTTTTTCCAAGGTGCCAATCAACCTACCGTGCATGTTTTTTTTTGGACCGGGGGAGGAAACCGGAGAACCCGGAGAAAAACCCCCTGAGACACGGGGAGAACATGCACAAACTCCACACACACATTCATGGCCGAGACGGGAATCGAACCCGGATCCTGGCGGTGGTGAGGCGAACGTGCTAACCACTACTCACCAAAAAATATAAAATCATATATAACCCTACGCCACCGTGCCCCCATATATATATATATATATATATATATATATATATATATAAAAACATAAATGCATATATATAAACATGAAAGGGAAATAAAAAAATCGAATAGGAAAAATCTTTGACAGACTTTGAGGAACACATTTTAGGTGTGGCGGATAAATAACGAGAAATTAAAATGCTACGATTGGCATAAAAACTGGTATTTTAATGCAAAATGTTTGCGTCTCCACGCAGTTTTTGAAAGCGTCATCGCGTCATCAGAGAGACGCTCGCTATATTATTATACAGAGCGGGGTTTGGCGCGTGGGAACGCCGTATCAAAGTAAATCCATATTTCATGCAGGGACTTCTGGTATTGTGTGTTAATTGGCTTTTTCTATGATGTCATAGGATCTTCTTCTTAAGACCGTATTGGATGGAAGCGTGAGCCGTAGACATAAGCGGTGGAGAAAATCCAGTCATTTTCCAGAATAATCCATAATCCAGAATAAAACATTGTCCCAAATCAAATAATAAATGAAATGTATATAATAATTATAAGTTATAATAATCTGTGCGGTCCCAATCAAGGACCCGATGACTTTCGTCCAAGGGTTGGGGATCACTGCGCTACACGACCTGGTCCAAGCATCTCCAGAACTGCAGCTCTTATTGGGATTGTCTATCAAAGCAGCAACAGGGTCAGGAACGGCCAAGGTTCACTTATGCACATAGGGAGTAAAGACCATGTGGTCCAATCAGAACAAACGAGCTCCTGTAACGAATTGTAATGGGTCAGAAAAGGGAGGGGGGGGGGGCAGGAAAAGTGGGACCAACACAATATTAAGCATATAGTCATAATGTTATGCCCGATTGGTGTATATGGTCCTTTATCTGCTCTTATTTATGACACTGGACAATTATCTTAATTAGAATAGTTTAATGGGGGCATGGTGGTTAGCACGTTTGCCTCACACCACCAGGGTGCGGGTTCGATTCCCATCTCGGTCATGCTGGTGTGATTATAATCTACTCATCTGTGATAAATCACTGGGGCACGGTGGTTTAGTGGTTAGCACGTTCGCCTCACACCGCCAGGGTCCGGGTTCGATTCCCGTCTCGGCCATGTGTGTGTGGAGTTTGTGCATGTTCTCCCCGTGCCTCAGGGGGTTTTTCTCCGGGTTCTCCGGTTTCCTCCCCCGGTCCAAAAACATGCACGGTAGGTTGATTGGCACCTTGGAAAATTGTCCCTATGTAGTGTATGAATGGTGTGTGTGTGTGTGTGTGTGTGTGTGTGTGTGTGTGTGTGTGTGTGTGTGTGTGTGGTGTGTATGTGGTTGGCATTCCATCCAGGGTGTATCCTGCCTTAATACCCATAGACGCCTGAGATAGACACAGACTCCCCGTGACCCGAGGGAAGATCGGATAAAGCGCTAGAAGATGAATGAATGAATGAATAGTTTAATTAGTTTAGTATACCTGCTATAACTATAATTTAATTAGCATTAATTAGTATAAGTTGTGCTGTTTTTATATATTTTAAGTTGTGCATTTCTAGCGTTTTCTATGTGCACATTTGCTCCTTTTGACCCTTCTCGCATTTCTGATTAGGGCTTATCCTGGTTTCTGCCTGTGTCCGGACCCGGATTAGGATTATCGGATTCAAAGAAAGCACACATCAAGGATCTGCACTCACATCCTGCCGTATTTTTATTTATTATTTTCAAAGAATGCACATGTCTATGCTACAAAAGTGCAACTTTTCTTTTTCTTTTTTTTCCTATCTTTTTCTAAGCTTGAATATTTTCCTCGGAAGATCAGATCCGCTTTCCCGACTTTCTCGCTGAGGTCATGGATCTCGGCATATCTCGCATATGTTCTACTGCACGGTGGATTTCACACAATGCAATCGCGCAACTTGATTTTAACTCGTCCCAGTTCTGCAGAAGCACCCTGTTGCTATGCACCTACCACTGGATGCCCACACCTCGTCTCAGTTGGGTCCGCCATCTGTTATTGTAGTGAGGAATTCAGGAACTGCTAACACGGGTCCAGATGGAATTCAAATCAGCCAAATCTTGCAGTTTCTCCGTCCAAAAAGTAGTTTGGAAAAACCACATTTTCTTTCCCAGCGATAGCAAGAAAATCCTGCTTTCAGTGGAAAAGCTAAAGCATTAGAAGCTTTTATACAGCAGATATACAGTATATATTGACAGAGAGAGAGTATATTATTATATATATATATATATATATATATATATATATATAGATATATATATATATATATATATATATATATATATATATATATAACCCTAACCCTAACACACTGCTCACATTTATATTACACCTCGTCACTGTGTTAAATTCAATTTAATATGTATTAATATGTATTAACGTATTAGAATTTAATATGTTATCATATTAACATATTAATCACGGTGGCTTAGTGGTTAGCACGTTCGCCTCACACCGCCAGGGCCTGGGTTCGATTCCTGTCTCGGCCATGTGTGTGTGGAGTTTGTATGTTCTCCCCGTGCCTCAAGGAGGTTTTTCTCCGGGTTCTCCGGTTTCCTCCCCCGGTCCAAAAACATGCACGGTAGGTTGATTGGCACATTGGAAAATTGTCCCTAGTGTGTGAATGTGTGTGTGTGTGTGTGTGTTGTGTGTGTGCCCTGCGATGGGTTGGCATTCCATCCAGGGTGTATCCTGCCTTAATGCCCATAGACGCCTGAGATAGACACAGACTCCCCGTGACCCGAGGGAAGATCGGATAAAGCGCTAGAAGATGAATGAATGAATGAATGTTATCAATTCAACTTTTTACCAAATATTTTATATGGTTTTTGGATTGCTTTTTTAACCCAATATTTCCCTGGATATTTCAATTAATTTTTAATTGTATAGTGCTTTTAACATTGTCTCAAAGAAGCTTTACACAGATAAAAAAAATATATATTTTTTTTGAATAAAGATTATTCTTTATAAATTTTTATATTTATATTGTCCCTTACGATTAAGCCAGCGGTGAGTGTGGCAATGACAAACTCCCTGAGATGGAATAAGGGAGACGAGGAACGAAGGAAAGAGGAAGAGATGGAGAATCCATATTGTTGTGTAAACGTTAAAGACTAATTAGATTGTGTAATTATGACTATATATATATTTTTATACCTAATCCAAATGTTCATATTAAAAAACAGTGAGTCCCTTACTATGAGTGGGTCCTGTAACATTCTGATTCATTCCAACTGAATCTATTAAATGAAATAAACAAACAAATAAATAAATAAACAAAGAAACAAAGAAAAAAAATACAATAAGAGATAAAATCAAGCCCTTGGAAAATCTGAAGAAGTCAATAATAACTAATGCTTTATCTAAGGAAGTAGAAAGATTCGAACTTTGAATGACTTACATTTGTGTTTTTCGTTTTGTTGATTCGTGGATTATCGTTATTAGAAATAGCCGTGACTCCGCCTCCTCTGCAATTTTAGACAGGGCTGTTTGATCTAACCATACGCTGCAGGATTCATTCATCTTCTAGCGCTTTATCCGATCTTCCCTCGGGTCACGGGGAGTCTGTGTCTATCTCAGGCGTCTATGGGTATTAAGGCAGGATACACCCTGGATGGAATGCCAACCCATCACACACACACACACACACACACACACACACACACACATTCATACACTAGGGACAATTTTCCAAAGGTGCCAATCAACCTACCGTGCATGTTTTTGGACCGGGGGAGGAAACCGGAGAACCCGGAAAAAGAAAAAAAACCCCCTGAGACACGGGGAGAACATGCACAAACTCCACACACACATGGCCGAGACGGGAATCGAACCCCCGACCCTGGAGGTGTGAGGCGAACGTGCTAATCACTAAATCGTGTCCCCTTCTGATTATTGCTTAAATTATTTTTTGATTTGCTTTTGCACGGGAAACACACTGTCAATTTGCTGGAGACTGACCGACGAGTCAAAGTAACTAGAAGACGGTCAGTTTAGCCCTTTTGTCGTCTCCCTGGCTTTGGCTCTGGATAGTCAGTGTTTAATTAGTGCTGTTCTGAGTTACAAGAAATGAGATCTTGGCTAATTTACACACCTCTATTATATTACTCTTGGTAATCCCTGTTTACATCTAACCTGTGCTTCGCTTGTCCCTAAAGCGCTTCACGATACAGAGACATGCACGATGCATATTTAATACAATTAGTGCCATTAAAACAAATTTGTATATCGTTACTCAGTTTATATTTTTGTTTATATTTTTTATATCATTTTTTATTTTATATACAATTTTTTTTTGACTAATAATCCAGTAATTTCTCGTTGTTTTCTATGTTTTATAGAGTTCATTCCCAAAAGCACCGCGTTCGCTCGATCATTCAGAAGCATGAATCTTCCTTCTGGCTGAAACGGCCCGAGATACCGAGTAAAGTCAAAGTGGATACTTTGAAAGGAATTCCTCGGATGGCGCAGCAGCACTAAACGGCAATAAGAAGCAGTACATGATTACATATTAATCATAATGATCTCACTTTTGACTGCATGTAAATAGAGAAGCTGGGCTGCATTCAGAGTCGTTCATCATCGTTTCACTCCGCCACAATCTGCATCTCATCTCACACATCCCAGCCAAAGCGTGATGGACTGATCAGACCAGACAGATTCCTTCAGCGAGCATTTAAAGGCGTGTAAGCGCAGGAAAAAAAAAAAAAACGTCTGCCTGTCATCTCGGCGGAGGAGAGCAACACTTTGATTCTTGCGTCTTTTAACATCAGCTCATCCATCAACATCATTTACAAAATCTAATTAATGACGCCCGTGACAGATTTGAAAGCTGCTTCATTAATCAATGAAATGGAAAAGGAAAGGTTTTCTTTTTATTTATTTTATTTGTTTGTTTTTAAACCTTGAAAATCTTAAAGTGGATTAAAATCACGTCTGGCTGTAGAATTCATCGCGCACTTTTTATTCCAGATGAACTCAGTTCGTTCTTGCTTGAGTTCTTTCAAGCCAAATCACAGTATATTACGTATAAATACCGTATATATATATATATATATATATATATATATATATATAAATATATAAAAAAACAAGATATCCGCATGTTTACAATCCTCTTCCCGGGAATTTCCGGAACGCCGCGGTGATCCGAAAACCCCGATTTTTGCGTTGTTACGCGACGGATCCACGTCGGTTACGTTGTTTTTTTCTCGGTCTCGGGGCTTTTTGAGGGACACGTGAACCTCATGCAGTAATGACATGCAGTAATGTCACGTAAAAAAACGTCACGCGATGTTCACCTCCTTCCAGTTTAAACTACTTCAGTCTGGAATTATTAAAAACCTGCATTCAGAACTGCATTAAATAAACATGTGCAAATATGTGCAATGCATGTAAATCATTTCTGCTACGTGCTACTTTATTAATAGCATTCGATAATATTATCTACTACACAAAAGACAATTTGACTATTATTTTAATTCAATAAAATCAATTATATTATGCAAAATAAGTTCGTGATCATGAATTAAAAACAGTTCAGACGGACACAATATATATATATATATATATATATATATATATATATATATATATTATATATATATATATATATATATATATATATATATATATATATATATAATATATACTGTGTATATTGAGAGGCACGGTGGTTTAGTGGTTAGCACGTTCGCCTCACACCACCGCCAGGGTCCGGGTTCGATTCCCGTCTCGGCCATGTGTGTGTGGAGTTTGTGCATGTTCTCCCTGTGCCTCAGGGTTTTTTTCTCCGGGTTCTCCGGTTTCCTCCCCGGTCCAAAAAACATGCACGGTAGGTTTGATTGGCACCTTGGAAAATTGTCCCTAGTGTGTGAATGTGTGTGTGTGTTTGTGTGTGTGTGTGTGTGTGTTGTGTGTGTGTTGGCATTCCATCCAGGGTGTATCCTGCCTTAATGCCCATAGACGCCTGAGATAGGCACAGGTTCCCCGTGACCCGAGGGAAGATCGGATAAAGCGCTAGAAGATGAAGAATGAATGAATGATGAATACTGCGATATTGCGGCTTGCCATATAATAATAATAATAAATAATAATAATAATAATAATATAATAATATAATAATAATAAAGAACAAAAACATCACCATGAACAGCAGGGTTTTATTTTTCTCAGGTGCAGGTGGAGCTAAAAAAATAAAAAAATAAATAAATAAACGGGCATCAAACTTTTTCATTCATTGTTAAAAATACAATAAGAGAGAAAAACAAGCCGTTGGAAAAATCTGGACGCGAGACACAAACTGCTTTTCTGCTGGATTTGTGTAACGATGTAATCATTTATTTAACAGCAGTTCCGTGCAATCTGTTCTCAGAACATTCTTTATTTCTACATGCAAGAGTTTCTCCATTTTCCCTCCAAAATACTGCATTATTTTCAACAACAAAAGAGTTTGTTTGTTTGTTTACACTCGAGATGTGCATATAGAAGATGTTTATTGCTGCTGCTGAAGGTGGTGATGATGATTTTTTATATCGAGCATCCAACTTTTATTTCCTTTTTCCCCAGAGGTCGTCTTACATCTATAAATAAAAACAGAAAAGAAGAAAGAAAGCAAAAGAAAAGAAAGAAAGAAAGACAGAAAAAAGACAGACAGACAGAAAGAAAATTGATGGACGGAGGGATGATTACAAAGAACATTTGGATAAAGATAAATGAAAATAAAGATAGAAAATAAGAAAGAAAGAAATAAAGGAAGAAGGAAAGAAAGAAAATTGATAAATGGAGGAATAGATGGATGGAGGGATGATTAAAAAGAACAGTGGAGAAACATATGTAAAGAAAGGAAGAAAGAAAGTTAGAAAGAAAGAAAGAAAGAAAGAAAGTACGAAAATGGATGGAGGGATGATAAATGATATGCGAGTATATATATATATATATATATATATATATATATATATATATATATATAATATATATATATATATATATAGATAGATAGATAGATATAGATAGATAGATAGATAGATAGATAGATAGATATATAAGAATGAGATGGAGAAAGAAAGAAAAGGAAGAAAAAAGAAAATCAAAGAAGAAAATTAAAGATCGAAAAAAAAGAAAAGAAAGAAAGAAGAAAGAAAGAAAGAAAGAAAGGCAAAAATAAAAGGGCGATAAGATTTGAAGAAAAGAAAAAAGACAGAAAGAAAGAGAGAAGATAAAGAAAGAAAGAAAAAAAAAAAAAAAAAGAGATAAAAAAAAAAAAAAAAAAAAAAAAAAAAAAAAAAAAACGAAGAAGATAAAGATAAGATAGATAGAAGATAGAAAAGCTAGCTAGAAAGAAAGAAAGAAAAGAAGAAAGAAAGAAAGAAAAAAAAAAAAAAAAAAAAAAAAAAAAAAAAAAGAAAGAAAGAAAAGAAAAGGAAAGAAAGAAAGAAAAAAAAAAAAAAGGCGAAAGACAGAAAGAGCAAAAGAAAGGCAGACCGAAAATAAACGAAGAAGACAGAGAAGAAAAGAAAAGAAATAAGAACCGAAAAGAAAGAAAGAAAATAGAAAGAAAAGAAAATATAAGGAGAAAGATGGAAAATAAATGGATAAAGGAGAAAGAGATGGAATAAATGGGATAACGATATGTGAAGAAAGAAAGAAAGAAAAAGGAGAAAGTAGAAAGTAGAAAGAAAGAAAGAAAGAGAGAAGATACAAACGAGATACGATGAAGATATGAGATATAAGCTCCGCCCCCTGTTTTACATTTGATCTTTTTTCTGGGGATTATAATTTCTTATAATAACAAATATTACTGCAGTTTGTTTCAACCAAATACAAAAATAAAATATAGAATGTTTACGTCAGGGAAAGAGTAAATATTTTAGTAAACATCACAAACATCCAGAGATCCAGAGAAACCGTAAACACGACAACAAAAACACTATAACAAGGTTTGGGATTATTGCATAAATCCCTGATATGTCACGAAGCTTCTATACAATATCTTTTAACTAGCTGTAGAGAGAGTGTGTGTGTGTGTGTGTGTGTGTGTGTGTGTGTGTGTGTGTGTGTGTGTGTGTGTGTGATCAGAGTAGTAGAAACATGACGTCTTCATGCGAGGGCATAAACTGCGACATTTCTGTGTGTTTACAGATTACGCTTCTTATTTTTCAGCTTTAATCCTTTTTTTTCCAATCTAGTCTTTCTCCCAAAAATATAAATAAATAAATAAATAAACTTAAATGCAGTAAATATCGCACCATTTTTTTTATCGTAATACAAAAAACGCGAGCGAGAAAAAAAACGAAAAAAAAAACCCTCTTCTCGCACACTTTGTACGATAATCTCCTTTCCCGCTCATCCTCATGCTACGGCGGGACGGAGATTTATTTATGTATTTATTTTTTTATTTTTTTATTTACGTATGTATGTATGTATTTATTTATATGTTTGTTTGTTTGTGTATTTCTTTATTTCTTTATTTCTTTATATATTCTTCATGCTCTCGAGAGCCTGTTTGTTTGCTGGGTTATTTATTTATTTACTTCTTTGCTATTGAGGGCTTTTGTAAATCTGGTCATTGCGAGAGAAGCGTCAGGAATCGGCGGACGCATTGCGAAGCGCGTTTGCTGATATCCGCATGTTAATAATCCTCTTCCCGGGAATATCCGGAACGCCGACGTGATCCGAAAACACAGATTTTTGCGTTGTTACTCGACGGATCCACGTTGGTTACGTTGGGGTTTTTTTTTCCTTGTCTCGGGGCTTTTTGAGGGACGCGTGAACCTTATGCAGTAATGACATGCAGTAATGACATGCAGTAATGACATGCAGTAATGACATGCAGTAAGGTCACGCGAACGTCACGCAATGTCCAGTTTAAACTATTACAGTCTGGAATTAAAGAATCTTCTGCAGCAAATTCCACATCGTTGCATATTTCCAAGCTATTCATTGGGATTTATGCACATTATGCAAATTTGTTATTATTATTATTATTATTATTATTATTATTATTATTATTATTATTATTATTATTATTATTAGTTATTAACCAAACTAAGAGAAAGTATTTTAGCAAAAAAATAAAGATAAAAAAAAATAAAATGACTTTCATACGGAATTTTTGTTGTGGTTTATTTAAGATCTTTCCAGTCATTTATTTATTGTAGTTATTTATGTACATCTATCTATCTATCTATCTATCTATCTATCTATATATCTATCTATCTATCTATCTATCTATCTATCTATCTATCTATCTATCTATCTATCTATCTATCTTCATTATTTTATTTATTTTATTATCTTTGAGTCCACTATTCCCTGAGATTAAGGTTGTTTTATTTATGTGTCTGTGAAGAGAGACGGCTGAGACGGCAGAGAGCGCCCCCTGTCTGTTTTCTTAATTTCTACACACACACCACACGGATTTTGTTTACAAACAAAATGTAGCCCAAGTTTACGATTTTCGAATGTTGAATCGCTTTTATCTGTACGATCAACAAAAAAAAGGGAAAAGAGGAAATGCATGTTTTTTTTATAAAAAAAAAGGGCAGACATCAAAATATCTTGAATAATAATAATAATAATAATAATAATAATAACAATAATAATAATAATAATGCAAAGGCAAAGCATGAACACAACACACACCACACACACACACACACACAAACAGGCTACTGCATCCAGATTGTTCCCCTGAGGTAAAACACCTGCTGTGTGTGTGTGTGTGTGTGTGGTGTGTGTGGTGTGTGTGTGTGTGTGTGTGTGTGTGTGTCTGTGCGTGAGAGTGCAGAAACGCTTACACACATTTTGTAATAGATGAAAAAGACGGATAATGGAAAAATGTTTGTTTCTATGAATGGGAATATTTGATTGCTGGAAGCGAACGCGGTCCCGAAAACACATCACGTTCTCCACCACTTCCACAATCAATAGGAACACTTAAGGGCCTTGCTCAAGGGCCCCGTATGTGACAGCATGGTGATGCCGATTTCTTTTGTTTTTTAATATGCTTTACTATCTAAACTTTTAAACGTTAAATGTGTCATTTCTTATAGAACATTCTGAACCGCTTTGACATTAATCAGGCTTTTATCATGTCTTTTGCATATTTATGGTAATTTATTATAATAAAACCACCCACGGCTAGCGTTACAAAAATGAGTGTTTCAGTTGATTAAGTGATAGTGAGACACAATAAAACAATTCTCTTCTTATCGTTTTTTACACTGAACAATAAACTTGGAATCGGAAAATGACGGCTGAATTGATTTTCCTGAATTTCCTAAATTTACTAAAATCTTGTGAATTTACTAAATTGTTCCCAATTTCACGATAGAGTTCCATCATGAAGGACACCTTCAGGACACGTTTCTCTGGCAAATACAAACAACACAATTTATTCTATTTATTATTATTCATTCATTCATTCGTTCATCTTCTACCGCTTTAAAATCCGATCTTCCCTCGGGTCACGGGGAGTCTGTGTCTATCTCAGGCGTCTATGGGCATTAAGGCAGGATACACCCTGGATGGAATGCCAACCCCATCACAGTACACACACACACACACACACACGCACACACACACACACTCACACACACACACATTCATACACTACGGACAATTTTCCAAGGTGCCAATCAACCTTCCGTGCATGTTTTTGGACCGGGGGAGGAAACCGGAGAACCCGGAGAAAAACCCGCTGAGGCACGGGGAGAACATGCACAAACTCCACACACACATGGCCGAGACGGGAATCGAACCGGACCCTGGTCGTGTGACCCGGATGCCCTGAACGGTGCTAAACGAGCTGACGAATGTAAGATAACCACTAAACCACCGTGCCCCTGTTATTATTATTATTATATTATCGTCAGTTATATTATCGTCAGGATAAGCATTATCTAATAATCAGGACCTTAACATCAGGAATAACGGAGGTAAAGCGGCACATCTGGAGGGATGTTGTTGTCACATTGTGTGTGATCTCAGGACGCTTGACATTTTGGACTCCTTTATATCTGTGTTACCTTTTGGTTTTCCCTTTTAGCTCCAATATCTATCTCCAAAATCCATACTTACTCCCTGTCCTTAACCCCTTGTTGCCTGAATTCATTTATAAGCATATATAAAAAAAAAGATGTGTAGGAATACATACATTAAACTGACTGTGTTCTGACTCCCTACCGCTAGATGGTGCTGTGTTCAATTAGTGACCAATCAGAGACCAAGGCTGGTTTCAAGTTAACAATGAAGTTCATGCAGCCTTTATCCTGAGCAATTGTACATTTACAGCATTTGGTACACGCCCTTATCCACACAAATGAGCAGTTAAGGGCCTTGCACAAGGGCCCAATAGTGGTAGGTTGGTGGCGGTTGGGATATTAACCAGGGCCCTTCTGGTCCAGAACCTAATGCATTAATCTCTGAGATCCCGCCTCCCTCACAGGTGGTCCAATTACATCCGGCTCCATGGTGGAATGGGTTTGGGCCTCGTATTACAGTAATACCGTAATAGCCAGTAACGGAAGCATATAATGCAACTCCATCCAAAGTACACTTGTGTGTGTGTGTGTGTGTGTGTGTGTGTGTGTGTGTGTGTGTGTGTGTGTGTGTGTGTGTGTGTGTGTGTGTTTCAGACCCACGGATGTTTTTTGTTCCAGTTATTTTCTTTGTAAAGCTTTCGTCTAGTTTGTTGTTACAATGGTAACAATGACTGAAAATATGTCTGGACTGATTTTGTGAATCATCATAAACACTGTTATCCTGCGTAATGCGCTGCCACATGCAGATAGAAAGATTACAAATTCAATTACACCGTCTGCCTCGGAACATATATCTGTTCTGTCAATATCGCCCCTCCATTTTTTCCCTGCAGAACCAAACACATCAATTTTTTGCTGAATGATGTGATGATGATGACAGCATCAGCGCTGCCTCGAAAGCCTATACTTATCTCCCTGCTCCATATTATCTGACATCATCTGATGGTCGTTAGCGTGCATGTGGAAAAACACGAGCGTGTGCTTCGGCGTGCCAGAAGTCCATATATCACTTTGTCTGGACCTTGTCACCGGGATCGTCGCATTTTATGTAATCAAGAAGACGTTGTACAGTCAGTGATAGTTCATTCATTCATTCATTCATCTTCTACTGCTTTATCCGATCTTCCCTCGGGTCACAGGGAGCCTGTGTCTATCTCAGGCGTCTATGGGCATTAAGGCAGGATACACCCTGGATGGAATGCCAACCCATCGCAGGGCACACACACACTCACACACACAAACCCACACACACCCACACACACACACACCCACACATTCATACACTAGGGACAATTTTCCAAGGTGCCAATCAACCTACCATGCATGTTTTTGGACCGGGGGGAAACCGGAGAACCCGGAGAAAAAAAACCCCTGAGGCACGGGAGAACATGCAAACTCCACACACACATGGCCGAGACGGGAATCGAACCCGGATCCTGGCGGTGTGAGGCGAACGTGCTAACCACTACGCCACCGTGCCCCACTTCAGTGATAGTTATAATATATAATATATAATATAATATACGGCGTGGTGGTTTAGTGATTTGCACGTTCACCTCACACCGCCAAGGTCCGGGTTCGATTCCCGTCTCGGCCATGAATGAATGTGTGTGTGTGTGTGTGTGTGTGTGTACTGCGATGGGTTGGCATTCCATCCAGGGTGTATCCTGCTTTAATGCCCATAGACGCCTGAGAGATAGACACAGACTATATTATATATATATATATATAAATATATATATATATTATATATATATATATATATATATATATATATATATATATATATTTCCCATTATTATGGTTACCCATGTCTGAAAAAGCACGTATCACTCCATATACACTCTTTTTTTTAATCTCTTCTATAAACATAATCAGCGGAACATTACACGGCTTCGTGTTTTTCAGCCCTGACAGAATCACATGTTGAATATTCAGGATTATGGCGCGACGTTTAAACTCGCTACTCTTCATCACATTTCCCATTAAACTGTAATATCTGCAATTATGTTGTCTCGGAGGCGTCTGCGTTAGTGCTTCTACCCTTAACCGTCGCATAGAAACATGGCTGCGCCAGTGCGGACGATGCGATTCATTATTACGCTCTAATTTTCCCCCTGCAAACACGCACGTGGCTCCGTCTAAAGTCAATTAAATCCCAAATTGCAAATGACTCTAATTTTTCGTGATGCTCAACAAGCACATTTTCCTCTGATGAGCAATTAAACACGTTCTATACACACACACACACACACACACACACACACACACACACACACACATGTTTGTCTTTGATTAGAACCGTGGTAGGTGTTGTTCAAAGACAGGAGAGATGCTATTGTCAGAGCGGCAGATTACTAAATTATTCATACATATGTTATTGTCTTTGATTGGGATGTGAGGCATTAGATGAGAGGTGATGAGTAATTAAAAACAATGCAATTTATTTGTTTTCTGTTGTTCTTACAACACAGAAAATCTACCGGTTGCTTACATGGATATGGATACTCACATTGATACATATATATATATATTTCATTCATTCATCTACTTCTAAGCGCTTTATCCGATCTTCCCTCGGGTCACGGGGAGTCTGTGTCTATTTCAGGCGTCTATGGGCATTAAGGCAGGATACACCCTGGATGGAATGCCAACCCATCACACACACACACACACACACACACACACACACCACACACACACACACACTCGCATTCACACACACACACATTCATATACTAGGAACAAGGTGCCAATCAACCTACCGTGCATGTTTTTTGGACCGGGGGAGGAAACCGGAGAACCCGGAGAAAAACCCCCTGAGACACGGGGAGAACATGCACAAACTCCACACACACATGGCCGAGACGGGAATCGAACCCGGACCCTGGTGGTGTGAGGCGAACGTGCTCTAACCACTAAACCACCATATATTATATATATATATATATATATATATATATATATATATATATATATATATATATATATATATATATATATATATATATATATATATATATACCAAAAAATACTGGAACATCTGATATGTCTGGCCAGATGTTGTTCTGTTTGTATTAGTGGTGTGATATTTTCTCTTTTCTCGGATCTAGGAGAGATTGTAGGTTTCCGAAGGGCATGAGTTCTAATCCAAGCTGCCACTCCCGGCTCCTTTAAACCCTATATCTATATCTATATATCTATATCAGTGGTACGAATGAGATAACTGTAAGTCGCTGTGGATATAACGGCGTCTGCAAAAAGCCATGAAAATGAAAACACAAAGCCGGCTCCATGAGGACACGTCTTACAGTCTGGACTTCAACCCCATACAACACCTTTGGGACGAATCAAAACGCCGCCTTCTACCGTACGCTTGAAATTCACACTAAAATAACTTCCTTTCGGAGTCCTTTAGCAAAAGTGTAGGGCACGTCGGTGCATAAGGAGGCTCCATTACCTTCCCAGCATGCCTCTGTGCGCTTAATCTGTTATTAATTTAGTAGGAGGAAAAGCGAATTAAAGGCTGAGTGCCATTTATTTTCCCCTACTGACATGATCTGACTTTAATGTCTCACCATTTCCTAACAGCAGGTGTCCAATACAAGAGACATTTTGACTCTGACTGGGAAAAACAGAATACACTCATATATATATATATATATATATATATATATATATTCGATCCCAGCATGGTTACATATACAGCGCATGGCTACAGTTTTGAAGCAAGTCATCATTTTGTGTTTATGAAAGTGTGTGCAATTGAATATGGAGGGGAAAGACTGATGGTTTGGGGTTTGTTTTAGAGAATGGAACTTTTGCAAGCTTATGACGGGTGAAAGGACTCAACATGGCAACCCTTCCATACTTCCATCCAAACCCACAACCTTACGATCAATAGCCCAGGAATTACAATTAGGATATAATAATGCAAATAAAAAAACCTAATGAATGAAGAACGGAAAGGAAGAAGGAAAATACATTACATTACGTGATTGAAACGTTATTATGCTTTATAGAGATTTACTGTTTACTATGAATGTAGGGGGTACGATGGTTTAGTGGTTATTTAGTGGTACATTCGCCTCACACCTCCAGGGTCCGGGTTCGATTCCCATCTCAACCATGTGTGTGTGGAGTTTGTGCATGTTCTCCCCGTGCCTCAGGGGGTTTTTTGTCCGGGTTCTCCGGTTTCCCTCCCCGGTCCCAAAAAAAACATGCACGGTAGGTTGATTGGCACCTTGGAAAATTGTCCCTAGTGTATGTGAATGTGTGTGTGTGTGTGTGTGTGTGTGTGTGTGTGTGTGTGTGTGTGATGGGTTGGCATTCCATACAGGGTGTATCCTGCCTTAATGCCCATAGACGCCTGAGATAGACACAGACTCCCCGTGACCCGAGGGAAGATCGGATAAAGCGCTAGATGAATGAATGAATGTTTAATATGAATATGTGTATGTGTATTTAATGACAGTGAGGGGACTCGATCCCGTGCTGGTCAATTCTAAGACTTTATTCAACGGCGGACTCAAACCCGAGTGTCGGTACGTTTATTTATTTATTTATTTATTTTCACAAAGCAGAAAAATGAAAATCTGCCCTGGAATATGCTCAGGGATCCGATTCTTTTCCTCTCTAAGTAGCTATATTCCGTCTCTTAATCGTGTGGGTGTGAAGAAGCTGCTTAGAAGCCGGAGAATCTGTCTGTCACACTTCAGCGAGGGATTTTACTGCGCGTTAAAAAACCCAGACAGCTTTTATGGTGATAAATCAGCCGACGTATCAAAGGTGCAGATTTGCTGTGATGGTAAGTGAGATGGCGGGGAAATAATGAGTGTGTGAGAAAGTGTGGGAGACGGACCTCTGGCTCCAGGCGAAGCTTTCCGACGAAGCATAAAATGATTGTACATACACAATTACAGATAAAGATAAATAAATGATATAGCAAATGTAATATCGGCCGGGCAGTGGGAGGAGTCAAATATGTCTGGAAAGATATTGTTGTTTTTTTTTTTTTATATTGTTTAGAAATCTCTCAACTCCGTCTGGCAAATGATGCAACAAGGAGTTTTGTTTTGTTGTTTGTTTGTTTCCACAAAAGCAAAAAACAAAAGTCAATCCAGTGCTGCGGAGGTGGTAATATGCAAGGAAATCGGTAAAGTAGGGGATAAAATAAGATATGCTATTATGTAATAACAAAGTATATAATAGGAAGAATTAATAAAAAAGAAATAGTATGTAATATATATATATATATATATATATATATATATATATATATATATATATATATATATATATATATATATATATATATATATATATATATATATATATATATATATATATATATAATATATATACAGGGGGAACGGTGGTTTAGTGGTTAGCACGTTCGCCTCACACCGCCAGGGTCCGGGTTCGATTCCCGTC
>JACRUU010000016.1:18039129-18051629 GCA_030449085.1 Kryptopterus vitreolus
GGAGTTCCATCCACATCTATATAGACTGTGTGTGAAGTGATCTCCAATGTGACCCGGAATTAGGAATCTATCAGGGTGTGTGTGTGTGTGTGTGTGTGTGTGTTAAACAGAGTATGTGTGTGTGTGTGTGTGCGGGTTAACAGAGTGTGTGTGTGTGGTATTAAACAGAGTGTATGTTAAGCAGGGGGGCACGGTGGTTTAGTGGTTAGCACGTTCGCCTCACACCTCCAGGGTCCGGGTTCGATTCCCGTCTCGGCCATGTGTGTGTGTGTGTGGAGTTTGCATGTTCTCCCCGTGTCCTCAGGGGGGTTTTTCTCCGGGTTCTCCGGTTTCCTCCCCCGGTCCAAAAAACATGCACGGTAGGTTGATTGGCACCTTGGAAAATTGTACCTAGTGTGTGAATGTGTGTGTGTGTGTGTGTGTGTGTGTGTGTGTGTGTGTGTGTGTGTGTGTGTGTGTGTGTGATGAGTTGGCATTCCATCCAGGGTGTATCCTGCCTTAATGCCCATAGACGCCTGAGATAGACACAGACTCCCCGTGACCCGAGGGAAGATCGGATAAAGCGGTAGAAGATGAATGAATGAATGAATGTGTTAAGCAGAGTGTGTATTAAACATGAGTGTGTGTGCGTGTTTGTCTTAACAGAGTGTGTTAAGCAGAGTGTGTGTGTTAAACAGAGAGTGTGTTAAACAGAATGTGTGTGTGTGTTCTATCTATCCATCCATCTATCTATCCATCTATCCAGCCGATCAGTAGCCATGCGCTTTAAACAGTCTCCCTGCCTGACTTGAAAAATCCATCCAACGACATTCCAAAACCTTCCCAAAAGAGTAACTTCCGAAATTCGGCAAACAAACAAACAAAAAAAAAACAAACGTTTGTCAACGTGGTGTTTATGAAGTAAAACAAACACAGATGGGAAATGTCGTGCATGACATTCATCCTAAATGTCATTACAAGCATCTCTGGGGGGAAATGTTATATAGCATTAGGAAATCAGAAGAGTAGGATTACATTGTAGAGAGAGAGAGAAAGGAGGAGGAGGGGGAGGGAATAACGGAATGGGAAGTCTGAGGTAATTATCACATGACAAAGCGTTTGCTCGGAGTCCAAGCCGACGACTGCCAACTGCCTCGGCGTTTCCAGGAATGACCAGGTGACGTTCCGAACGCGGCCATGCGGATAAATAACTTAAGGATTAAGGAATTTCTCGTCTCCCCGGGGCTTTTCCTGCTGTTTCCCACTGAATGAAGAGTCGGATCACATCCTAATACCAAGGGTGGCTGAAAAAGTCAATAAATAAATAAATAAATAAATAAATAAGGGGGCACGGTGGCGTAGTGGTTAGCACATTCGCCTCACACCACCAGGATCCGGGTTCGATTCCCGTCTCGGTCATGTGTGTGTGTGGGTTTGGAGTTGTGCATGTTCTCCCCGTGCCTCAGGGGGTTTTTTCTCCGGGTTCTCCGGTTTCCTCCCCCGGTCCAAAAACATGCACGGTAGGTTGATTGGCACCTTGGAAAATTGTCCCTAGTGTATGAATGTGTGTGTGTGTGTGTGTGTGTGTGTGTGTGTGTGATGGGTTGGCATTCCATCCAGGGTGTATCCTGCCTTAATGCCCATAGACGCCTGAGATAGGCACAGACTCCCCGTGACCCGAGGGAAGATCGGATAAAGCGGTAGAAAATGAACGAACGAATGAATGAATGAATAAATAAATAAATAAATAAATAAATAAATAAATAAATAAACAAGATAAAAAATGCCTCTAAGGTCCCTGTGGTTTAAGGCCAGTGTTTTGTATCATATCAGACAGAAGAAGACGCAGTCAGAGCACCTCGTCAGCCTGAGGCCATCCACAGGCTGCAGTTAATGAAGCTCAACCTAGTCTGTCAAAGATGCTTATTTATTTATTTATCTGTTTATTTATTTATCTATCTGTTTATTTATTTATTTATCTGTTTATTTATTTATTTCTTTTATTTATTTATTTATTTATCTTATTTATTTATTTATTTGGAGGCATTCATTATTTTTATATCCTACTGGGTTTGTGTTTTTTCCCCTCGGAATGCCAAGCAAAAAACACACACAAACACACACACACACACACACACAACACACACACCACACACACACACACACACACAACACACACACACACACACACACACACACACACACACACACAGCAATACAACACTTTCTTCTGTCCTTATCAATAATGTGTTTACTTTTGTTTTTTGTTTTTTGTTTTTTTTTTTTTGTTTTTGTTTTTTTTTGGAAGAAAAACGACCAACGAACGCAACAGATCAACCTTTTACTGGGTTTCTGGGTCGCG
Organism: Kryptopterus vitreolus; assembly: GCA_030449085.1. Lineage (NCBI taxonomy): Eukaryota > Metazoa > Chordata > Actinopteri > Siluriformes > Siluridae > Kryptopterus > Kryptopterus vitreolus. The sequence goes on from JACRUU010000016.1 coordinate 18,041,471, forward strand.
ACCTTCTCCACGCCGGCATGTTCCTCTACACCTCCCTCTTTCACTCCATAATCCTCCTCCTCCATCTTCCTCTTCTCCTCCATCCTCAGCGTTCTTCTCCACGCCAGCATGTTCCTCTACACCTCCCTCTTTCACTCCATAATCCTCCTCCTCCATCTTCCTCTTCTCCTCCATCCTCAGCGTTCTTCTCCACGCCAGGCATGTTCCTCTACACCTCCCTCTTTCACTTCCATAATCCTCCTCCTCCATCTTCCTCTTCTACCTCCATCCTCAGCGTTCTTCTCCACGCCGGCATGTTCCTCTACACCTTCCCTCTTTCACTCCATAATCCTCCTCCTCCATCTTCCTCTTCTACTCCATCCTCAGCGTTCTTCTCCACGCCGGCATGTTCCTCTACACCTCCCTCTTTCACTCCATAATCCTCCTCCTCCATCTTCCTCTTCTCCTCCATCCTCAGCGTTCTTCTCCACGCCGGCATGTTCCTCTACACCTCCCTCTTTCACTCCATAATCCTCCTCCTCCATCTTCCTCTTCTACCTCCATCCTCAGCGTTCTTCTCCACGCCAGCATGTTCCTCTACACCTCCCTCTTTCACTTCCATAATCCTCCTCCTCCATCTTCCTCTTCTCCTCCATCCTCAGCGTTCTTCTCCACGCCGGCATGTTCCTCTACACCTCCCTCTTTCACTCCATAATCCTCCTCCTCCATCTTCCTCTTCTCCTCCATCCTCAGCGTTCTTCTCCACGCCGGCATGTTCCTCTACACCTCCCTCTTTCACTTCCATAATCCTCCTCCTCCATCTTCCTCTTCTCCTCCATCCTCAGCGTTCTTCTCCACGCCGGCATGTTCCTCTACACCTCCCTCTTTCACTCCATAATCCTCCTCCTCCATCCTCTTCTACTCCATCCTCAGCGTTCTTCTCCACGCCGGCATGTTCCTCTACACCTCCCTCTTTCACTCCATAATCCTCCTCCTCCATCTTCCTCTTCTCCTCCATCCTCAGCGTTCTTCTCCACGCCGGCATGTTCCTCTACACCTCCCTCTTTCATTCCATAATCCTCCTCCTCCATCTTCCTCTTCTACTCCATCCTCAGCGTTCTTCTCCACGCCGGCATGTTCCTCTACACCTCCCTCTTTCACTCCATAATCCTCCTCCTCCATCTTCCTCTTCTCCTCCATCCTCAGCGTTCTTCTCCACGCAAGCATGTTCCTCTACACCTCCCTCTTTCATTCCTTAATCCTCCTCCTCCATCTTCCTCTTCTACCTCCATCCTCAGCGTTCTTCTCCACGCCGGCATGTTCCTCTACACCTCCCTCTTTCACTCCATGTCTTCCCTCACTACATCCCATAATCCTCCTCCACCACCTTCCTCTTCTCCTCCATCCATAATCCTCCTCCATCTTCCTCCATCACCTCCATCCTCAGCGTTCTTCTCCTCTCATCCTCAGCGTTCTTCTCCTCCATCCTCAGAGTTCTTCTCCTCCATCCTCAGTTCATTCTTCTCTTCCATCCTCAGTGTTCTTCTCCTCCATCCTCAGTTCTTCTCCTCCATCCTCAACATTCTTCTCCCTATCCATCCTCAGCATTCTTCTCCTCCATCTCTCAGCGCTCTTCTCTCTCTATGTCCACCAAACATATCACCTCTCTCCTCCATCACCTCCATCCTCAGCGTTCTTCTCCTCCATCCTCAGCGTTCTTCTCCTCCATGTCCACCAAACCATCTCATTCTCTCCTCCATCACAGTCCTATAAACTTTCCCTTTCACTCTTACAGACATCCTTCTATTACACAATCACTCCTGCCAAACTCTTCTCCCACCCGCTCCACCCTGCCCAAACTCTTCTCCACCCGCCTCCACCCTGCCCAAACTCTTCCCCCACCCGCTCCACCCTGCCCCAAACTCTTCCCCACACCCTGCTCCACCCTGCCCAAACTCTTCCCCACCGCTCCACCCTGCCCAAACTCTTCTCCACCCGCTCCACCCTGCCCAAACTCTTCCCACCGCTCCACCCTGCCCAACTCTTCCCCACCCGCTCCACCTGCCCAAAACTCTTCCCCACACCCGCTCCACCCGCCCAAACTCTTCTCACCCGCTCCACCCTGCCCAAACTCTTCCCCACCCGCTCCACCCTGCCCAAACTCTTCTCCTCTCTCCACCCGCTCCACCCTGCCCAAACTCTTCACTTCTCCACCCGCTCCACCCTGCCCAAACCTCTTCTCCACCCGCTCCACCCTGCCCAAACTCTTCCCCCACCTTCTCCACCCGCTCCACCCTGCCCAAACTCTTCTCCACCCGCTCCACCCTGCCCAAACTCTTCCCCACCCGCTCCACCCTGCCCAAACTCTTCTCCCCCGCTCCACCCGCTCCACCCTGCCCAAACTCTTCCCCCACCCGCTCCACCCTTCCTCCACTCTCTTCTCCACCCTGCTCCACCCTGCCCAAACTCTTCTCCCCCGCTCCACCCTGCCCATCTTCCCCACTATGCCTGCACTCTTTTCTCCACTTCTCCACCCTGTCTGCACACTACTCTTTATTTCTAAGGAGAAGATATAAAGGAGGAAAGGAGAAGATGAGTGTTATCAGTGTGTCTGTGTGAGACAGATATAAATCCATTCATCCACCTTCACCACCGCGTATCCATCCTGTCTGACCTGTCTTTTTCTATTCTACACTACAGTAACTCACACCACCACCATGCTGTCACTAGAGGGCCCTTGAGCAAGGCGCTTAACCCTGAAATGCTCTGTGTTGTAAGTGCGTCTGTCCAAATATAAATAACATTATAATGCATCAGTAACACGTCTGTAAAGCTGCTTTAAGACAGTATAAATCCATTCTCCGCGTGTATATATAACGTTTGATGAAGTTAATGGTACAGAATTTACCAGGACGCTCGGGATGAAACTGGGCTACGAACGCCCCTGATTATGCAGGGATAGAAGGTGCTGCTGGCCACAAAAGTGCCCTACTTTCTAAACAACATCATTATTGAAGAATGAAGGTTTATTTTTTTTTATATCTTTCTAATTAAAAGAAAAATCGTATTGCCTGGAAACTCTCTCTCTCTCTTTCTCTCTCTCTTTTTTTCTTTCGCTCTCTTTCTCTCTGTACAGTATATTAAGCAGGGCCTGGTTAACCTTCACCCCCACACTCCAAAGATACACAATTCTTCAGGGCTTTTTCTCATTAAGACGATTGTGTTGTCGAAGTCAGGATACACGCTGCAGACGTTTCCATGGTCTGTACCAACACTTATGTAGGTGGTGCATGTCAAATGAACATCCATATGAATGCCAGGACTGAATTGTTTTCTCTCCGATGCACGGAGAGATCCATGCTGCCATGCTGCACCTCCTGGTGCCGTGGATTCCAAGGGGAAAGGACATGCACATGTACCCAGGTCTTCCGTTCTGATTCCACTTTTCTGACCGGGGTATCTCAGTGGGCACGATGTTGGACTTCTGATCCAGAGGACGCAAGTTTAAATCCCGGGAAATCCCTCAACCCCCCCCCCTCCCATAACAGCTGGATTGTTATGAAGGAGATAACTGTCGCTCTGGATAAGGACGCTCGCCAATGTTAATCTACATCCAAGCAAAATGATGTTATACAGTGTTTACAATATAAACGCATTCACAACAGGTACGATCTCCTCACTATATTAGCGTATATTACCGTATGGAAACCTTACGCAAGCGCATCGCATTCCCAAATCCGTATTACTGCAATAAAGCGCATTTTTACTGAACGCAATAAAGCGCTTCCGTATAACCTAAACACCGTATCACCAGTTTATATGGAAAAGCAACCGGAACACAATTCTTAAAGGAGCCACGTCCCATATTTTACACTTCAAACTCACTAAACAAATAACATGTCATTAACAAGAAATTCATATTAAAAGGATCATTTCGTGAGTAAAATAAATATTAAAAAAGCAATAATTGTATTAAAGGGAGAGATTTTGAGTGAAATATTATATAGTACAGAATTATAACATCTGTTAGAGTTAGTTACAGTATTAGAATCATGAGTACTAATTTTTGGTACATTGAAAATGTGTGATTAATGTTATAACAGAGATATATAGATATATATATATATATTATATATATATATATATAATATATATATATATATATATATATATATATATATATATATATATTATATATATATATATAGGTCTTTTCTCAAGCACACACTCTATGCTATACACACTCTACACTCTTCTATTCTCACACTTTTGCTTTAATCCTGAAATTTCTTGGGAATTAAAGTAAAAACAAGGTGCAATTTGCATTTTATTTCGCTCTTAATTGGCTGTTTATATTATATTATATTTTATGTGAACAAATGTGAACCCAATCTTCTTTCTGTACGTTTATTTCTACCGCACGTTTACACAAAGGCCTCGAAGCTGCGTTACAGAATGAAAGAACAATAATCTTTAATATGAGTGAGTTCATGTGTTTGATGATGAAACGGTGGATTTTATGGAACCCCCCCCCAAAAAAAACGTCCTTGGCTAAAACTGGTGACATTGGATCCGGCGCAAAACAACAGCAAAACAACAGCAAAACAATAATAATCATCATTATGTTGACAGTAATATTTATTCATTGCAGAACATTAACTTTCAAGTAAAATCCACCTTATTAGCATTGATGTCTAAACAAACACAGGAACAAAAGGTGAACAAGGGTCAGGAAAACATTTTAGTAATTTGCCGCCCTCAGGGTATTTACTATGAAACAGCGAAATAAATAAAAACAAAAACAAAAAAACAATTGGTGACACGTTATCACTGATGTATCCTGGGTGTTTTTGCTTGTTTCTGTGGTCCTTTCAACATCAGACACCTTTTTGTCCAGACGTCCCAGCCGGGGTCGATCAGCCCTCGGGCAGGCGTCCCAGCAGTCACCGCTCGCCGCGCTGTCCTTTTAATCCCAACCCACCCAGTAGTGTTCTGTTTTCCTCCCTGTGATCCCACAGTGGTAGCGTTCTGCAGAGCGAGCGCCCCACAAATCCTCTGCAGTCCACCTCCAGAGACTCACAAACAGTTCTCCACCCCTGCCTCCTACACACCTGGATGGGCGGTGATGGTCCAGTGGTTGAAACACTGGGTTTCTGATCATAAGGTTGGCGGTTCGAGACCCAACACCACTAAGACACTGCTGTTGAGCCCTTGAGAAAGGCTCTTAACCCTGTTTGCTCCAGGGGCACGGTACGATGGTACCTGAGAACTGGGGGAGGGGTGTAGCTCAGTGGTCTAAGGCACCGGTCTTATCTGGCCCCTGCTGGCCCCTGTCTGGCCCCTGTCTGGCCAAGCTGCCACCCTTGGGTCCTTGAGCAAGACCATTAACCCTCTGTGTTCCAGGGGGGCGCCGTATCATGGCCGATACCCTAATATTAGGTATTTGGGATTTGAACCTGCAACTACTGATTAATCATAAAAAAGCAATTACGATCTCAATTCACACAACACACACACACACACCACACACACATATATACATATACACATACACACACATCCACATATACTATATATATATATATATATATATATATATATATTATATATATCATATATTGTTTATTGTTTATTGTTTTAACTAGAAGAAAAACAAAAGGCGGAAGGACATGGAGCGAGCAGACGATAAGAGAAAATCAACAAAAACCCAAAACACCAAAACTCAAACACTGCAACAGCGCCAACTAGTGTTTGGGAATAGTCCCTGCAGTGCGACACAGAAGTATAAATGCTGAACCACCTGCCGTATTTCCCTGCATTCAGGTCAGGCAAAGGTCATGCGTTATTGCCATTTTCTCAATAGTTAAAGGTAGTTTTGTTATTAATTCTTTAACTGATTGTCCTGTTGTTTTTTGCTTGTTTGTTTTCTGTACTTGAGTGCAATGCGTTTTTATTTCAGCGTGAGAAAATTGTGATCTCATTTCCCATTGAGAAAAACTATTTTAGCCAGGATGGTGGAGCAGCGCCTAACCTCGGACCTTCCCGGTCCTGAACCCGATGCATTAACCCCCTGATCTCCCGCCTCTCTGACACCTTATTCGAATTACGCTCATTCAAAACGAGCGACTTTTGGTGTAAGTTACATAATTCCGATATATAATTAGGAAAGCGTGGGGCACGGTGGCTTAGTGGTTAGCACGTTCGCCTCACACCGCCAGGGTCCGGGTTCGATTCCCGTCTCGCCATGTGTGTGTGGGAGTTTGTGCATGTTCTCCCCGTGCCTCAGGGGGTTTTTCTCCCGGGTTCTCCGGTTTCCTCCCCCGGTCCAAAAAAACATTGCACGGTAGGTTGATTGGCACCTTGGAAAAATTGTCCCTAGTGTGTGAATGTGTGATGTGAATGTGAATGTGTGTGTGTGTGTGTGTGTGTGTGTCCTGCGATGGGTTGGCATTCCATCCAGGGTGTATCCTGCCTTAATGCCCATAGACGCCTGAGATAGACACAGACTCCCCGTGAACCCGAGGGAAGATCGGATAAAGCGCTAGAAGATGAATGAATGAATGAATTAGGAAAGCTTGTGAATGATTGTGCTGTTTGTGTAAGTGAGATTCTTTTTTAATTCGAGGTAATTTTTCGTTTGATCCTGCAGCGGATCTGTCGAGTCTTTGCTTTTCAAGTCGACGGAAAGAAAAAAAAAAGCGCAATTAGCCACATTGTCGTAAAACATGCACGGTTTAATTTAATGGCTGTCCCGTTATCGCGTGCGACGTCAATCTTTCCGATACGCATGCTATTCCCAACTTCACACGACTCTGCTTTCACAGTGCTGCGTTTCTCCTTAAATAGAAACCGTGATGTCTTTTTTTTTTTTGGGGTTTGTCTATTCAATGTTTACCCGTTCCCATACTAATGAGTAAATAGCCTGCTTGTAAACAATGATATACTAGCTGGATTTGGGTTAAATGCTTAGAAACCCTATTTTCTTCAGCTTGGGAGATGCCCCAGGCCTCTAAACCCCCCCCCCCCCCCCCCCCCAACCCCCACCACACCACACAATTTCCCCAACCTTTGATTTATTACATAGGCAGAAGCCCAGGGGGTTGTTGAATGTAATTAAAAGAGAATTGAGAGGATGATCCAGCACCCAGGGACACACACAAAAAAAAACTCAGCACCTCCTGGTCTTGCGTGCAAAAACTCCACGCATTGTTTTACTAAAGGTAAAAGAATTTTCTCCATAAACAAGGGTGAAAAAAAAAAACAACAAAACAAAAATCCAAAAATAAAGGAAAAAATCCCAGCTGAGCCAATTTGCAGTGGGAGATAAAAACCCTAATTATTGCCCAACACCTCGAAACTCGAAAGCGATGCGCCATGTGGCAAGGGCGCTTCCGAGTCGCACGGCAGGCTGGGGAAGTTGACTCGGAGATGTTTTCCCAATGACAAGGGAAGAGTCTGACAGATTTACCAACTCAATCTCCTCAAACAGTGGAGCGCGATGCTCGGGTGCCCGGGTAGCGAAAAGGAAGATGAGTTGGTTATCCAAACAAATCAAATCCCACTTTGATCTCGCTTGGAAGCCGTCTCTCGGCACCACGGCGAACAGGACTTGGCAAGCCGCGAGCCACGTTTTTTGGACCCGATTTCCTCGCCTGCTCTGGTGCACTGATCTCATAGTACACCAGATTGAAACTCCCTCTAGCATAGTTGAGGCTGTGAGCAGCCAGCCATATCACTTGTCTAAACACAAAAGAAAAATGGTACAAGACAAATTGAGGAAAATCGAAAGGAAAGTGGAAAGACCTCCCCGTGCCGGGTGCCTCGGCTCCTGACCCCTTCTGCGCTGCAAATGCTGTTTTGTTAATACGATGTCATTATTATTGCTGTTGTTTTGATTGGCAGCAAAAGTCTATTTATAACCTCAAGAACGCTTGTCTAGGAAATTACATTTAGTGCATGTTTACCCGTTGAATCCGTTTGATCCAATGGCATCTCTGTCGCACATTGTGCAACTTTTAACGATGCACAATTTTCACTTATATTTAAAGTTTTGTGTATTCATCCCCAGAAAAGCAACAGTATAAATCAATAAAATGATTGTGACCCCTTGTGGACTGTTGTCGCAAATTCGCGACAAACTGCTCCCAGCCCTAAACACAGCCAGTTACTATCTGTATTCCTCAAATGCCTGTTGATGCATATTTGACACATAGGCCCGCACAGAAAGAAAACATAACTTACATTATTTGCGTTTTGTTTATTATCCGATTCTGAATGATGCTTTATTTTGGAAAATGCCCTGATTTTCTCTCCGCCACATCTGTCTCTGACTCCGCCTCGGTCACATGACTTACCTCTATCCAATACCTTTGGCCGCTGACACATAATACATTAGCATTACATTGAAGAAAAAAAAGAAGAGACATTTAACAGACAATACCAGGAGTCTATACATACGAAATATGGATTTATTGCGTAATATTACGGCGAGCGTCCGTCTAATGATGATTTTCGCCACTTGGAGACCAAAAATGATGCATTAAAATACCTGTTTTTAATGGCGCTCGTATCATTTTATTTAGTTTTATTCATCTGCCACATCTTAAAGGTTGTACTGTGAAAATATTGTGACATTTAACCGGTCCGTGACGCAAAAAACGGTTGGGGATCCGCTGCCCGAGATCACATCGGAGGCACTAATTGCGCCCTCTAGTGGTGAGCACATTCGCCTCATACCGCCAGGGTCCGGGTTCGATTCCCGTCTCGGTCATGTGTGTGTGGAGTTTGCATGTTCTCCCCGTTTCTCAGGGGGTTTTTCTCCGGGTTCTCCGGTTTCCTCCTCCGGTCCAAAAACATGCACGGTAGGTTGATTGGCACCTTGGAAAATTGTCCCTAGTGTATGAATGTGTGTGTGTGTGTGTGTGTGTGCCCTGCGATGGGTTGGCATTCCATCCAGGGTGTATCCTTCCTTAATGCCCATAGACGCCTGAGATAGGCACAGGCTCCCCGTGACCCGAGGGAAGATCGGATAAAGCGGTAGAAGATGAATGAATGAATGAATATAAGATATTTAAGTGGCACGATGGCTTAGTGGTTAGCACGTTCGCCTCATACCGCCAGGGTCCGGGTTCGATTCCCGTCTCGGCCATGTGTGTGTGGAGTTTGTGCATGTTCTCCCCATTTCTCAGGGGGTTTTCCATCCAGGGTGTATCCTGCCTTAATGCCCATAGACGCCTGAGATAGACACAGACTCCCCGTGACCCGAGGGAAGATTGGATAAAGCGCTAGAAGATGAATGAATGAATGAATATAAGATATTTAACCATGATTCTGCAGAAACATCTGATCCTTGTTCCAACTCTAGATCTGCGCTTTTCCGGGACTCTCGTCCATCAAATATTAAACAAATAGACAGAATGATGCAGCTTCTTACATTTTGATCCGTGTTCGAGTGTGTGTGATCATGTTCAGACGTCGCACTGGGGACGAGAAACTTTCTGTAAGATGGAGAAAAAGCTGCGGATGGAGCGCTGGGCTCTGCTGACCTCCTGACCTCTGTCTGGACCAGAAATTAATTCACATTCCGGAGTTTTCTTCCTGCCTGTGCAAGAAATGTTTTAAACGTATTTGCATCTGTTTCGACTCTCTTTTGCTCGAGTGTGTATTCGTGCAAGAGGCACGGTGGTGAGCACATTCGCCTCACACCGCCAGGGTCCGGGTTCGATTCCCGTCTCGGTCATGTGTCCGGTTTCCTCCCCGGTCCAAAAACATGCACGGTAGGTTGATTGGCACATTGGAAAATTGTCCCTAGTGTATGAATGAATGTGTGTGTGAATGTGTGTGTGTGTGTGTGTGTGTGATGGGTTGGCATTCCATCCAGGGTGTATCCTGCCTTAATGCCCATAGACGCCTGAGATAGACACAGACTCCCCGTGACCCGAGGGAAGATCGGATAAAGCGGTAGAAGATGAATGAATGAATGAATGAATGAATATAAGATATTTAAGTGGCACGATGGCTTAGTGGTTAGCACGTTCGCCTCACACCTCCAGGGTCCGGGTTCGAGTCCTGTCTCGGCCATGTGTGTGTGGAGTTTGTGCATGTTCTCCCCGTGCCTCAGGGGGTTTTTCTCCGGGTTCTCCGGTTTCCTCCCCCGGTCCAAAAACATGCACGGTAGGTT
>JACRUU010000016.1:18059129-18069024 GCA_030449085.1 Kryptopterus vitreolus
TATATATATATATATATATATATATATATATATATATATATATAATGCGTTATTGACTTTAACGGTACATATGTTATTAATGTGTTATAACGTTATAGTGCATTACTATGTGAGTGATCTGCTCCTTGACTCGTCGTGTCGGCGAACGAACGAATCCCGAACAACAAAAAAACAACAAATAAATAAATAAACGTTCAGTGCATCCACTCACACTTCCTAAATTTCCCCCAATGACGCCCCCTAGCTGCGCATTCACAACTGGTACGATCTCCTCACTATATTAGCGTATATTAGCGTATGGAACCTTACGCAAGCGCATCGCATTCCCAAATCCGTATTACTGCAATAAAGCGCATTTTTACTGAACGCAATAAAGCTCTTCCGTATAACCTAAACACCGTATCACCAGTTTATATGGAAAAGCAACCGGAACACAATTCTTAAAGGAGCCACGTCCCATATTTTACACTTCAAACCAACACTAAACAAATAACATTGTCATTAACAAGAAATTCATATTAAAAGAATCATTTACAGAGTAAATAAAACATTAAATAATAAATATTGAGTGAAATGTATAGAATTATAACATCTGTTACAGTGAATTTGTGGTAATGTGTGATTAATCACAATTAAATATTGTACTCGATTGACATTTAGAGCAGAAAGTTAGATTTCTGGGAAGACTCTTCTGCCATTGCCGGGTTGCCAGATCCTTCAGCGGAAGACAAAAAGGACGGTAACAGTCTTTAATTGGTTGTCTGTGAACATGTCAAACCAGCCATCAAAGACTGTGGATTTTGGACTGGGATTACACTAATCTTTTAGGATTTTCACAATTTGTCTCAGACGACCAGACGTCGTCCAACCCGGCTCGGTTTGAGTGTAGATAAAGGTTCCCCTTTTCTCCAGTTTCCCTTTAAAGGTTCCTGCGTTCTGCTCGTCGTGTCTGACGGACCTCAGGGTGCATTAACAGTTTACTGCACATCTGCACGATGATGGATGTGTGATTAAAGCACATTCGGGGCCATCCAGAGGTTTTCTTCCTCTCGTGGTGTATATAAGTTTACATAACCTGGAGGAATTTACGATTACGTGAATGATAACAAAGGGGTACGGTGGCTTATTGGTTAGCAAGTTCGCCCCACACCGCCAGGGTCCGGGTTCGATTCTCGTCTCTGCCATGTGTGTGTGGAGTTTGTGCTTGTTCTCCCCGTGTCTCAGGGGGTTTTTCTCCGGGTTCTCCGGTTTCCTCCCCCGGTCCAAAAACATGCACGGTAGGTTGATTGGCACCTTGGAAAAATTATCCCTAGTGTATGAATGTGTGTGTGTGTGTGTGTGTGTGTGTGCCCTGTGATGGGTTGGCATTCCATCCAGGGTGTATCCTGCCTTAATGCCCATAGACGCCTGAGATAGGCACAGACTCCCCGTGACCCGAGGGAAGATCGGATAAAGTGCGGTAAAGTAGAATGAATGAATGAATGAATGAATGAATGAATGAATGAATGAATGAATGATAACAAAACTTTTCCTTTACTCAGGGTTCGTGGTTGGTCATTCATTGCCATAATTATAAATCATAACTACCCAAATGACCCCGATCAAACGTTTACACACCCCATTTCTCAATTTGTGGTGTTTTGCCCCCTTTGACATCTTCTCAGGTGGTAATGCTGTTCATTCTTCTTGGCGAAAAGCCTCCAGTTCCTGTAAAGGAAATCCTTGGGATGTCTTTCATGAACTGCAAAAATCTCAAAGCCAATGACACGTCGACTTGACCTTTGTATTGGTGTTAGAATGTTCAAGTATGTCTCATGAACAGCTTTTTGTATATATATATATATATATATATATATATATATATATATATATATATATATATATATATATATATTCATCTTCTAGCCGCTTTATCCGATCTTCCCTCGGGTCACAGGGGAGTCTGTGTCTATCTCAGGCGTTCTATGGGCATTAAGGCAGGATACACCCTGGATGGAATGGAACCCATCACACACACACACACACACACACACACACACCACACACACACACACACACACACATTCATACACTTGGGACAATTTTCCAAGGGTGTCAATCAACCTACCGTGCATGTTTTTGGACCGGGGGGAGGAAACCCGGAGAAACCCGGAGAAAAACCCCCTGAGGCACGGGGAGAAACATGCACAAACTCCACACACACATGGCCGAGACGGGAATCGAACCCGGACCTTGATGGTCTGAGGCAAACGTGCTAACTAAGCCACCGTGCCATGCATGCTTGTTTGTATATATATATATATATATATATATATATATATATATATATATATATATATATATATATATATATATTATACTTATCACATCCTGCTCTTGGAAAGTAATACTCTAACAAGGTGCGATGCATTGCACTTGCATCGATGGAATGCGAGCGCTTACAAATGGGACTTCAACCTGAGAGTAACTGCAGGGGAGCGGGTAGAGAGGAGGTGAAGGTGAATAAAATTGACACTACTGAAGAAGTGTCCAAGCTCATCATGGTTTTCATCACGGTGGAACTGGGGATGTGTGTGTGTGTGTGTGTGTGTGTGTGTGTGTGTGTTTGGGGGCTATGCATGTATGCGCTCATCTACTTTGTTCATTCTGAAGGAATCCGGACAGGATGTTCCAAAGGGAGCTAATCGGGGATTCAGTTTGCTGTACGAGTGAACTTTATGTCTAATAAGGAGCGATGTAGATTTACCATGAACTCTCCAAACTCCTGCATGAAACATGAGATCCACTTCACCTCGTTAGTGCTGAGGTCCATCGCACACACACACACCACACACCACACACACACACACACATATATATATATATATATATATATATATAATATATATATATATATATATATATAATATATAGATATTTATTTTATTTATTTATTTTTTTTTTACACAAGATTTGGGGAATTTTAGCACTATAATGGAAAAGCCTTGACATCATGTGACATCATCATAGGCAGATAATAGAGAAGAGACAGAGTGTGTGAGATGTGGACAATATAATTATTTCCTATGGAACTGCCTCATTCCTCACTCATTCATCACTCAGTCCTCACTCAGTCATCATCATCATCAGTCCTCATCACATCACTCAGTCATCACTCATCACTCATCACATCATTCATCACCTCATCATCACTCATGCATGTGTGTGAACCTCAATAATTTCTCAATCATTACTCACTCATGCATTCACTCAGTCCTCACTCATCACTCATCACTCATTCATCTCAATATCATTCACTCACTCATTACCTCACTCATTCATCACTTGTCCTCACTCAGTCCTCACTCATCATCACCAGTCATCACTCATATCCATCACTCATGCATGTGTGTGAACCTAACTCATTTCTCAATCATCATCATGCATTACTCAGTCCTCATCATCATCACTCAGTCACTCAGTCCTCACTCATTCATCACTCAGTCCTCACTCAGTCATCACTCAGTCCTATCACTCAAGTCCTCACTCATCAGTCATCACATCATCATCATCACTCATGCATGTGTGTGTGAACCTCAACTAATTTCTCAATCATTCCTCACTCATGCATTACTCAGTCCTCACTCATTCATCACTCATTCCTCACTCAGTCCTCACTCATTCATCTCCCATTCATATACTTATCATCATCACTTATGTCATCAGTCCTCACTCAGTCATCACTCAGTCCTCACTCAGTCCTCACTCATTCATCACACAGTCCTCACTCAGTCATCACTCAGTCCTCACTCATTCATCACATTATCCATCACTCATGCATGTGTGTGAACCTCAATAATTTCTCAATCATTCCTCACTCATGCATTACTCAGTCCTCACTCATTCATCACTCAGTCCTCACTCAGTCCTCACTCATTCATCTCCCATTCATATACCATTCATCACTTATGTATTACCACTCATTCATCACTCAGTCCTCACTCATCATCACTCATTCATCACACAGTCCTCACTCATTCATCAATCATTCCTCACTCATTCACTCATTCATCACTCAGTCACTCAGTCATCACTCAGTCCTCACTCATTCATCTATCATTCACTCACTCATTCATCTCAATCATTCCTCACTCATGCATTACTCAGTCCTCACTCATTCATCATTCACACACTCAGTCATCCTCACTCATCCTCATCATCATCATCTATCATTCCTCACTTATGCATTACTCAATCCTCACTCATTCATCACTCAGTCATCACTCAGTCCTCACTCAGTCATCATCACTCATCCATCACTCATGCATGTGTGTGAACCTCACTCATTCATCACTCAGTCCTCACTCATTCATCACCACACTCATTCACTCATTCTCAGTCCTCACTCATTCATCACACAGTCATCACTCACTCAGTCATCACTCACTCATTCATCACTCAGTCATCTCACTCAGTCATCACTCATCATCATTCATCACTCAGTCCTCACTCATTCATCACTCATTCACCCACTCATTCATCACTCATTCATATCTCATTCATCTATCATTCCTCACTCATGCATTACTCAGTACTCAGTCCTCACTCATTCACCACTCATTCGTCCCTCATTCCTCACTCAGTCTTAATTTATTCATCACTCATTCACCACTCATTCATCACTCAGTCCTCACTCAGTCCTCACTCAGTATTCACTCATTCATCACTCGTTCACTACTCATTTATCACTCATTCATCTCTCATTCATCTACCATTCCTCACTCATGCATTACTCAGTCCTCACTCCGCCCTCACTCATTCACCACTCATTCGTCTCTCATTCGTCTCTCATTTCTCACTCAGTCCTCACTCATTCATCTCCCATTGATCTATCATTCCCCACTCATGCATTACTCAGTCCTCACTCATTCATCACCCATTCATCTATCATTCCTCACTTATTTATCACTTATCCATCACTCATTCATTTGTGTAAACCTCAATAATTCCTCGACCATTCCTCACTCATTCATCTCTCTGCTTATTATTAATAATAATAATATAATAATAATAATAATATATAATAATAATAATAATAATAATAATAATAATAATAATAATAAAATAATAATTCATACTTATTTTTCCATTATACCTGAGCTGTGGAATTAATAATGTATTGTCAAAAAAAAATGATACATTCTCTTGAATAAAAGCTGAATAAATAAATAAAATACATTTGGAGCAGAAGCACTTATCGTTTATTGCTCACTAAAGTGTTTGGTGCATAATAATTCCATTAAAGTGTTGATATTAATTGGCATGGCACAAAATGGCATGTATTTAATGTTGTTTTTGAGTGTCGGATGTGATATTGTGGATATGTTTCAGTATAAAAGACCTGAGCGTGTGCACCGTATCCGCACAGAGGCTGGCTTTATCGTTTGAAGACAGATGTGTGTGAAAGTTTGATATTAATTCTGCGTATATGAATCAGTCAAATTAAAATATGTCCCTTAGCGAGCAAAAAAAATACCAGATGAGCTTAAGATAAAAGCAACAGACACGAGTTTAAAGAGCAGTTGCTTATTATTAAAAGAGGAAGAAAAAAGAAAGACAGATGCTTGCAGTCTTTAAATTCTTGTCACTGTTGCAGTGGATTGTTCCCATGAGGCATCTCCATGACCTTCAACTTGTTCATGCATCTGTTCACCCTTAACCAGATGTGCGGAGAATGGTAGTATTATCCCTGACGCAGAACAGGAGGACCTCTACAGGTCACAGGTGTGGAAAATCACTCAATTCAACCAATTGCTGACTTTCGTCGGGGGTGTTAAGGGGCGGGGGACGGGGACGGGGACGGGGGTAAACTCCTCACCATAGCATTGAATAATTACCCCAAGTGGAGTATGTATTAAGAAAACAGAGATTGATCCATAGGAGACCCTTTGGGGCATTCTATACCTTATTTGGGTCAGAAAAGAACATTTTATATATGGGTGTAATTAATGCAGGACGATTTATAGCGTATAATCCCATAATGACAAATATGCACATGATTTTTGTTTCTATATAAAGAAAATCATTGCTTAAGCAAACGGTATTTACATTCGAGGCATGTATCCCAGATCCCAGAACAGTTTATCAGAAATGACATCACACTTGCCTTTTTAAAAATATAAATAAAGTAATGTCCCGGTGTGGGTTTAGAGGTGTTCCAGTGGGACTGGGAGGCATCCCCATTGGGGCTGGAAGACTGGGAAGACATCCCCATCGGGGTCTAGGAGCCTGGGAGGAATCTCCAATGGGGTTAGGAGCCTGGGAGGCATACACATTGGAGCTATGAGCATAGCAGGAATCTCCAATGGGGCTAGGCGTATTGGAGGCATCCACATTGGTGCTGGAAGACTGAGAGGCATACCCATTGGGTCTAGGAGACATACCCAGTGAGGTTATGAGCCTGGGAGGCATCCACATTGGGGCTAGGAGCCAGGGAGGCATCCCCAGTGAGGCTAGAAGCCTGGTTGGCATCCACATTGGTGCTGGAAGCCTGGGAGACATACGCAGTGGGACTAGGAGCCTGGGAGGCATATCCAATGGGACTAGGAGCCTGGGAGGCATCCCCCATCGGGGCTAGGAGCCTGAGAGGAATCTCCAATGGGGCTAGGAGCATATCAGGAATCTCCAATGGGGCTAGGAGTATGGGAGGCATCCACACTGGTGCTGGAAGCCTGGGAGGCATACCAAGTGGGGCTAGGAGCCTGGGTGGCATCCAAATTGGCACTGGAAGCCTGGGATGTATACCCACTAGGGTTAGTGGCCTGGGTGGCAATCAAATTGGTGCTGGAAGCCTGGGAGGCATACCCTTTGGAACTACGAGCCTGGGAGGCATCCCCAGTGGGTCTAGTATCAATGGAGGCATCCACATTAGGGCTTGGAGCCTGGGAGGCATCCCCAGTGGGTTTTGGAGCATCCCCAGTGGGCCTGAGAGATTTGCCCAGCTGAAAGTGGAGGCTTTGCAGCAGAGGTTAAGTGGGGAAAAAAGCTATAAGCAAGTAAACCTGCATCCCAGACTTCCTTTCTTCGGGGGCGTGCTTTGGCGGGGCGGGGGCGGGCGGGGGGCGGGCGGGGGCGGGTCGGGGGGGGGCAACAGGCGGCGAAAAAAATGACAGCAGGCGGATGAGGAGGAATGGGGCGAAAACGGGCGGGCGGCGGGCTGGGGGGGCGGGCGGGCGTGTCGGCGGGGGTGCGCCGGGCGGGGGCGGGCGGGCCACAGGAGGCGCGAAAAAAGCAGCCAGGCGGAGGAGCGGGGAACGGGGGCGAACGGGCGGGCGGGCGGGCGGGCGGGGGCGGGCGGGGGCGGGCAGGCTGGGCGGGCGGGCGGCGGGCGGGGGCGGGCGGGCGGGCTGGGCGGGCTGGCCACAGGCGGCGCGAAAAAGGACAGCGGCAGGCGGAGGATCGGAGGAACGGGGGGCAACGGGCGGCGCGGGGGCGGGGCTTTTTCGTGGCGGGCTTTCGGGGCGGGGCTCCGGGCGCGGGCGGGGGGAGGGCGGGCACAGTCGTCTTCTTATCTTTCGGGCGGGCTGGCGGTGAGGGGCACAGGGCGCTTTCACAGTCTTCTCTAAAAAGACAGGGGCAGGAGGATCGGAGTAACTGAACGGGGGGCGAACTTTCTTTGCGGGCGTGCGGGCGGTCGTGTTCGGGTCGGTCGGGCTGGCTGGGACAGGGCCTGTTCTTTCTTTTTGTTTGTTTCTTTCGGGTTTTGTCGTCTTTCCTTTTCGGAAGTGCTGGCGTCGTTTCGGGCGCTTATTATTTCTTCTTTCTTTCTTTCTTTCTCCAGATTATATAATATCTTTATTATATGATTATTTACCTCGCCGCTATATTAAGTAACTTGCCATTTATTTGTCCTGCAATTTTTTCGAAGCGCTGGCGAAAGTTTTGGTTGTTTAATAAATTCTGCCCACCTCGAAAAACGATATCTTCATTCTTATTATCTTGGAGTTCACTTTTTTTTCTTTTTTTACATCAGATTATTCACTTTTGACATTTTTGACGGCGCCGATGCGGCAAGACTTTGGCTAATTATCTCAAAGTCTGAAGCGGACGGAGGAAATTACATCAGACGATAGAGTTCGCCGAGGCAGCTGCAATTGATTCATGTATCTCGTCCAGCTGTTGCAGCATGAGAAATGCTGCTGTTACACCATGTTTCCACCTCTTGCACAAGCTTCACTGGCTGTCGACCTGTCTTCATCTGTGTAGCGATCAGCTCTTCATTAGCACTTGTCCCGGCTTTTAATATACGCCAGCGAACACGTGGTGTTTAAAGGGATATCTGAGAGTAACGTTTTAGTGTTGGAGAAAAAGAGAACGACGTTTGTGACGATAAAACGACACACAGAACCATAAACGAGACACGAGAAAGTGTTTTAATTACTTGCTAAACTCTTCATTTAATTCTTTAATGTAATTGTAATGTGTGTTTAAGTGAACCGTAAAATAACGTAATAATTGTAAAATAATGTTATACATGTTATAATCCTGTCAAACATCTTTTATATCTCTATTTTTGCGGCTTCTTCAAGATTAATTAGTAAACATTAGTCACACTTTGACAGACAAACTATTTACACAACACACACTGGTATCTCACAAAAGTTCAGGACTGAAGGAACGCCCGGGGGGGATGCGATCCACGACCCGCGGTGTATTCCGAATTCGGGCACGATATTACCGTTAATTATTTTATTTTATTTTATCTCAAAATAATTTCATTTAATTATATATATTATATATATATATAGATATATATAGCATTATCTTCTACCGCTGGATCGTCTTCTCGGGTCCGGGGAGTCGGTGCTATCTCAGGCGGCTAGGGCACTAAGGCAGGAACACCCGGAGGAATGCCAACCCATCGCAGGCCACACACACACACCACACCACACATTCATACACTAGGACAATTTTCCAAGGTGAAATCAACCTACCGTGCATGTTTCTGGGCCGGGAGGGTGGGGGGAGAGAACCGGGGAAAAAACCCCCTGAGGCACGGGGAGAACATGCACACACCCACACAAACATGGCCGAGACGGAATCGAACCGGATCCTGGCGGTGTAGGCGAATGTGCAACCGCTAAACCATGTCCCAATATATATATATATATATATATAATATATATATATATATATATTTTTTTTTTTTTTTTTTTTTTGGGGGGGGCAACTATTTGTTTAATAATTTATGATTTATTTTTGTAGTCTTTTGTAGTAGTTAGCTCTTGTTGTTGTGTGTTGTTTGCTATCTTTCTTTCTCGTTTAGCAATTATATATATTATATATATAATCTGATGCGCCTGAGATGCAATATAATACATTTTATTCATCATTATCCTGAGTGGTCGTTACTTTTTGTTATTTTAATTAATGAACTATTACGCCATATTTATTATATGAAATAATTGTTGTACTTATGATAACATTACATTCTTTTATTATTTATATGTATTATGTTTGCATCATATAAAGCCTTTGGGGCATACTAAGCGTGACACTTAAGTTTTTTTTTAGACCACCTCCAAAAATCCTTTCCGCCGTCGACAATTTAAAATCAATGTATTTATTTATTTATTTATTTAAAATGTTTTTATACTAAAGCAGTGTAACATTTGCACAGATGTTGCTGTGAGCGATGTCTAAAAGCATCTTGTATAATCTGGATTTGTTCACACTGTTTGTCTTGTTTAATGACTATGATTCCACCTGCCAGCGCTGATGTGAATGCGGATTGTAATCACATGATCGGTGACTGATTTGGAGATGGTGAAGTTTTCCGCGCCGGAGCCGATAATTATACGCTTTATTCTGTAACGTACTGAGCTGTACTTCTCAGAAACTTAATAACCGGAGAGAG
>JACRUU010000016.1:18069524-18074524 GCA_030449085.1 Kryptopterus vitreolus
TATATATATATATTCATTCATCTTTACCGCTTTATCGTCTTCTCGGTCACGGGGAGTCGTGCTATCTCAGGCGTTATGGGCATTAAGGAAGGATACACCTGGAGGAATGCCAATACATCCGCAGGCACACACACACACACACACACACACATCATACACTAGGACAATTTTCCAAGGTGCCAATCAACCTACCTGCAGTTTTTGAACGGGGAAACGGGAGAACCGGGGAAAAACCCCTGAGGCACGGGGAGGAGAACATCACACCACATCCCAAAGGGAATCGACCCGGATCCTGGCGGGGTAGGCGACGTGCAACACTACGTACCATGTCCATATATATATAATATATATATATATAATATATATATATATATATATTTTTTTTTTTTTTTTTTTTTTGGGGGTGGGCAACTTTTGTTAATAAATTGATTTATTACTTGTTGTCTTTAGCTTTTCTTCTTTGTTGTTGTTTGGTGTTTGCTATCTTTCTTCTGTTTAGCAATTATATCTATTATATATATAATTCTGCATGCGCTTTAAATGCAATATAATACATTTATCATCATTATCCTGAGTGGTCGTATTTTTGTTATTTAATTAATGACTATTACGCCATATTTTATTATATGAAATAATTGTTGTACTTATGATAACATTACATTCTTTTATTATTTATAATGTATTATGTTTGCATCATATTAAAGCCTTTGGGGCATACTTAAGCGTGACACTTTAAGTTTTTTTTTAGACCACCTCCAAAAAATCCTTTTCCGCCGTCGACAATTTTAAAATCAATGTATTTATTTATTTATTTATTGAAAATGTTTTTTATACTAAAGCAGTGTAACATTTGCACAGATGTTGCTGTGAACGATGTCTAAAAGATCTTGTATAATCTGGATTTGTTCACACTGTTTGTCTTGTTTAATGACTATGATTCCACCTGCCAGCGCTGATGTGATTGCGGATTGTAATCACATCGGTGACTGATTTGGAGATGGTGAAGTTTTCCAGCCGGAGCCGATAATTACGCTTTATTCTGTAACGTACTGAGCTGTACTTCTCAGAAACTTAATAACCGGAGAGAGAAACATTTTCTCTCTCACCTACGAAAAAATATTAAAAAAAAAAAAAAAAACGTAAAATCCCAAAAAGCTGATTGTAAAACTGAAACGGAGACGAAATAAAGACGCATAAATTCTCATTTGAATTCGATTTGCAGGAAGGATTATTTCCTGTACACATGACAGAAACTCGCCCTGGACAAACATTTCGTTTAGAAATCTTTGTTAATTGGACAGAGACCAAACTTGATCGTAACGCCGAGAGACGAGCAGATAGATTTTCCTCTTTCTTTTTTTGTTCCTTTCTTTAAACCGTTTTAATTACAGATTACTGGTGGAGTCGATTCCGATTGAATTAACTGCACAAGCCTCAGTAGAATATGTTACAGAAATTAAAAGGGATGGATCTGTGGCCTCGTGCGAAGGGCAGAACGTCTCTTTGTCCCAATCATTGAAATATTTAGATTCCATAAAAGCTTCCATCACACCCCTATAGCCAACTTTCCCCCCCCCCCCCCACACACACACACACACGGAGCACATCTGGTACTCCGAAGTGGGCTACAGAGACTCCTTTTGCCCTGCAGGCAATTTATTCTTTAAATAATTTTTTGCGGGTAATAGAAGGGAGCTTGAAAAGACTACATTTTACATGAGGATTGGAACGAGGCCCGAGTCTCGCGTGCCAAGGTCAAAATAACTACGGAGCGAAACGCTGCGATCTCACGAGAGTCGGCCGGTATTATCCTAATCTCTCTCCTGTGTGCTTTCGGCTTCTCCCTCACGGTCTCGCTCTTCTCCTCATTATCTCAGCGCTCGGGGGAAAGAACACAAAAAAAAGTGCATTAACATAAGAAATTAAGTAATTACTGGATGTAGCCGAATGTCTAATTGCGTCTGTGGAAAGGGTCGCTTGGAACACACACCCGGAACACACACCTGGAACACATACACGAAACACACACCCGAAACACACAACACACACCCACCGGAACACACACACGAAACACACACCCGGAACACACACCGAAACAGACCCGGAACACACACCCGGAACACACACACCCACACACACCCGAAACACACACTCGAACACACACTCCGAAACACACACACACACCCGAAACACACACCCAAACACACACCTGAAACACACACCTGAAACACACACCCGAAACACACCACAACGAACACACTTGAAACCCGAAACACACACCACACCCGAACACACACACAACACACACCGAAACACACACCTGAAACACACAATTGAAACACACACCCGGAACACACAACACACACGAAACACACACACACACACACCCAAACACACACCCGAAACACACACACAACCCCGGAACACACCCCGCAACACACACTGGAAACACACACACACACACCCGAAACACACACCCGAAACACACACACGAAACACACACCCGGAACACACACCCGAAACACACACTCGAAACACACACACGAAACACACACACGAAACACACCCCAAAACACACACCCGAAACACACACCACACACCCGAAACACACACAAACACACAAAACACACACCCGAAACACACACTGAAACACACACCCGAAACACACACTCAAAACACACACTCAAAACACACACCCGAAACACACACACACACCCGAACACAAAAACCCAAACACCCACTGGAACACCACAAACACACAATGAAACACACACAACACACACCACACACACACGAACACACACAAACACACACACACACCCGAAACACAACAAACACACACCTGGAACCACACTGAAACACACAGAAACACACCTGTGGAACACACACTTGAAACCACACACCCGAAACACACACACAAACACACACCTCGAAACACACCCGGAACACACACCCGAAACACCAAAAACACACACTCGAAACACACACCCGAAACACACAATTGAAACACACACACACACGGAACACACACACGAAACACACACCCGAAACACACACACGAAACACACACACGAAACACACACACAAAACACAACAACCGAAACACACACCTGAAACACACACGAAAAAACATCACAACGAAACACACACCCACCCGGAACACACACCCGAAACACACACTCGAAACACACACCCACACACGAAACACACACCCGGAACACACAACAGAACACACACTTGAAACACACACACGAAACACACACCAAAAAAACCCAAAAACACACACACCGAAACACACACACAAAACACACACACACACACAGACACACACCGACAACACACACCACCACACCCTACACAGAACACACACACGAAACACACACCCGGAACACACACCCGAAACACACACTCGAAACACACAGGGACCCGGAACACACACCCAAACACACACCCGAAACACACACACAAACACACTTGAAACACACACCCGAAACACACACACGAAACACACACACGAAACACACACCTGGAACACACAACCGAAACACACACTCGAAACACACACACGAAACACACACCTGGAACACACACACCACACACAACACACACTCGAAACACACACACGAAACACACACACTGGAACACACAACCGAAACACACACTCGAAACACACACCCGGAACACACACCCGAAACACACACTCGAAACACACACACGAAACACACACAACACACTCGAAACACACACACAAAACACACACACTGGAACACACAACCCGAAACACACACTCGAAACACACACACGAAACACACACACAAACACACACCCACAAAACACACACCCGAAACACACACCCGAAAACACACACCCGGAAACACACACCACTTGAACACACACTTGAAACACACACCCACACACCCGGAACACACACCCGAAACACACACAACACACACCAAAAACACGACACCCGAAACACACACTCGAAACACAGACCCGGAACACACACCCGAAACACACACTCGAAACACACACCTGAAACACACAATCGAAACACACACCCGGAACACACAACCGAAACACACACCTGAAACACACACACGAAACACACACACAAAACACACACCCAAAACACACACTCACCCGAAACACACACACAAAACACACACCTTGAAACACACACAACCGAAACACACTGACACACGAAACACACAAAAACACACACTCGAAACACACCTGAAACACCGAAACACACACCTGAAACACACACACCACACGAAACACACACACCGGAAACACACACACCACACACCACAACCGAACACACACACCCGAAACACACACGAAAACAACATCGAACACACAACGAAACACACACCCGGAACACCCCCACACCCGAAACCCCTCAAACAACACACACGAACAACACAACCGAAACACACACTCGAAACACACACACAAACACACACTGGAACACACACTCCGGGGGGAAAACACACTTGAAACACACACTTGAAACACACACAGGACACACACGAAACACACACACAAAACACACACACACCCGGAACACACAACCGAAACACACACCCAAAACACACACACCACACAGAACACACACCCAAAACACACACCCGAAACACACACACAACCGAAACCACCACACTGAAACACACAATTGAACACACAAACCGAAACACACACCCGAAACACACACACGAAACACACACCCGAAACACACACCCGAAACACACACCCGAAACACACACACGAAACACACACCCGGAACACACAACCGAAACACACACTCGAAACACACACACGAAACACACACACGGAACACACACACGAAACACACACCTGAAACACACACTCGAAACACACACACCCGAAACACACACCTGGAACACACAACCGAAACACACACTCGAAACACACACACGAAACACACACCTGGAACACACACCCGAAACACACACACAGAACACACACTCAAAACACAC
>JACRUU010000016.1:18079524-18089524 GCA_030449085.1 Kryptopterus vitreolus
CACTAGCTTCGGTCCCACAGTTTTTGTCCGATCATCACAGATCATACCTCATATCGTGCGTCCCGATGGTGTGAGGTGTGCTGTTACTTTTATAAGGAATCGCCCTGCGGAATTCCGAACTCGGGGCCAAAAAGCAGGAATTTTTCCCCATAGAAAATGAATGGGGTTGAAATTTCGTGCCTCACAGTTCGGGCCTGTGAGCGTCCGACATGCACATATGGTAAATCCATTCGTAGGGGGTCCCGAGTTGATCACCATCATATACCTCCCGAATCCCACACACGTTCGGAATTTCGGTAAATCAGCGAATTTCCGCGCCCCATAGAGAATGAATGGGGAAATTTGACACGCTGCTGTTCGGCCCCGTGTTCTCCCGACATGCACATGTGACATATCCACTCGTAGGTGAGATGGAGTCGGTCATGATCATGCGACTGCCGCATGGCGTCACGTAACCACAAATGTGAAAAATCTGTGAAACGGCGAAACTCGGACACAGGGTCATGTGACATGTCTAAACGCTCGGCACATTGACAGGAGTCGGACGCTGGATAACTTGATGATGTCACCTGCGTCACTGGCCCAACCCCCTGCTGAAAAAATTCCCAAAAAGGGTGTTTTTGGTGTCTAAACACTCGTCTCTCTGAACCAGCTAGCATTTCGAACACACACACACACACACACACACACATATTCATATTCCAATTGATGTGTCGAGCATTTAGACATGTCACATGACCCTGTGTCTGATTTTCCCCGTTTCCCAGATTTTTCGCGTTTGCGACCACGTGACGCCATGCGGCAGTCATACTTTCACGACCTGCTCCATTTCACCAAAATTCCCGGAATTCCGAACCCGGGGCGATTCCTTATAAAAGTAACAGCACACCTCACACCATCGGGACGCGCGATATGAGGTATGATTCGTCACAATCGGACAAAAACTGCGGGACGAGTTACACGCCGAAAATTTGCCCCGAAGCGAGAGAGAGATTCTAATAGTGATGCTTTTGCACACGTCACTAAAAAAAACTTTTTAAGTGTGTTGAAACCCTGCATTGCATTTATTTTTTTATACTAGTAAAATTGTTTATTCCTCTGCCTGCTTGGATTTTGGTGTTAGTAATATTGGCACCTTCACTGTGGTGGGAGAGAGATGTAGGTCTTCCATCTCACCCACAGAGCAAGACAATTACACTTTTCCAGACTCCCAGCCACGCTCGCCCATGACATCCCCAGGGTTCAGTGAAACCTTACACTCAGAATCTGACACAATCATCCAACCTACAAGTGTTTATTTTAAGAATAAATAAATAAATAAATAAATAAAGATGTGATTTTAGTCAATATGTGCAGAGCATGAAGTCGGCTGCAGCAGGCAAAATCAGCTTATAATCACAGCAGCGGTGCTCAGGAAGTCTAAATATGACTCAGTGCACAGTTACGCAGTAACCATGCTGTCGATGGCATGCGAATAAGCCTTTATCTGCACATAAAATGCGGCGCGCCGTGCACGCGGCGTTCTATTTAAGCGCCGGCACCGGTTCAGGCCAAATAGCCTCGCAGCGTGACCATTCGGAATGCATTACAGCAGCGGAAAGCAAAACACTGCTGGCAAGAATCCAACAAAAAAAAAAAAATCAGGCATTAAAGGAGAAAAATAAATAAAGCACAACAGGAGTTTAATCAACAAGCCGCTCGCACAGCCTTGTTAATTATGTTGACTCAAAAAAAGCCGGATTTGTTTGGATTCCTGGGCAATTATTAAACTTACACGTTCGGCAGAAATCATTTCGTTTTTTATTTATTTATTTGTTTGTTTATTTTTGGGAGCACTTCCTGAAAATGGTAAGAGGCTTTGGATCCTGCACCTGATTTACAGATTCATCTGAAATCAATAATTTAAAAAAGAAAAAAAGAAAAGATTTTTACCCATAACATGCATAACAGGGATGTTAATGTTTCCGTCTTTGCAAGTTAATGATGGGATGCATTTATGTTAAAAAAATAAATAAATGTGTGCATCAGATACAAGTTTTTATTATACTTTGTGTTTATAGGACTGTTATACATATGTTTACTCTAAAAATATTATAACGTGTTTATAAATGTGATATACTTTTAGTATATAGATAGAAAAAAATACAAATAAATAAAAATGCGCCTATATAATGTAAATAAAGCTGGTAGAGGTAGAGCTGCATCTTCCTAGAAACAGAACAGGGGGGTTTTAATTTCATTTTTTATTTATTTTTTTGTTTACTAATACGGCGTGTTTGTCAGAAGGCATTTAAATAACCCAAGAAGCAAAACTATATGCGCCATATGGGATTGGATAGAATCACATTTTCTTTCCATTGCATCGTAATGCATTAACCCCTTGTTGCCTGAATTTATTTACAAACATTTATTAATTCTGTGTGTTGTTTCGATATTGTAATTGTGCAATTAGTGCTTCCAATATGATCTATGGTACGTGTCAAATATGCATCAACTGGCATCGGAGGAATTGAAGAGAATGCATGCATTAGATGCTTTATATGTATATATATATAGATATATATATATATATATATATATATATATATATCAGCCATGATGAAAACGTCACTTATACCTCCACGTTAATATCTGACTTTACTGACGTCCTGATGGTCGAATGAATCTCCATAAATCTTTTTTCCCAGAAAAGTAGAGGGAATTATATCAACAAAAAAGGAGGGATGAAATGTATATAAAACACATCATATACTCAGGCAAATATATATATATTTTTTTTGCCCATATATCATATCACTTGTAAGCTAGTTGAATGGCCAAATATTTTTAATTATTTTTAATTATTTATTTCATATTTTTATATTATTTTATTTTTAGTTTGATTGAACATTTATTTGTTATATAAAAACTTGTAGTAGTAGTATGTTTGTATTTATATTTTTGTAACAGTCATTGAAACAAAGCGATTTTTTTTTTACTTAAAATATTATATATATATATATATATATATATATATATAGATATATATAATATATATATATATATATATATATATATTTATTTTACATTAATTTCTGACATGCTTTAATAATAAATAAAAATATCATGTTTTAATAAAAATCATGTTTTGGGCCAACACCATCTTTGGTTTTAAATTCCTATGTGTGTGTGTGTGTGTGGGGGGGGGGTGTATGTGTGTGTGTGTGTGTGTGTGTGTGTGTGTGGGTGTGTGTGGGGGGGTGATCCTCTAATAGAATGTGAGAAAATTGGCCATGTCAACCAGGCTTGGAGGCTGTGTCCTTCACCTCCTGCGGAGCGAAACAGTGGGAGAGGAAGGAGGGGAAAAAAAATAGGGGGTGGAGGGATAATTTTGATAATGTGTGTGGCTGTTACTGTGCCTGCTTTTCTATTTGCACCAAAGTCATGCCGTCCTCGCTGTCACACCTAAAACTTTCACCTAAATTACTTCTCACACATCACAGTCAACCTTCAACGGCTCACACGTATCAGACACAACATGCAATGTTGTTTAGAGGTCCTGGGTGGAGCAGAATACATACACCGGCCTGGATTAGACCCACAAACAGCAAGAGATGAATGAAAGTTTAAAACACACACACACAACACACACACACACACACACAGGTATTGAAATGTATAGAATGTAAGATTTATAGTTGGAATTCAGTCCAGGTCGTTATATTTTGCACTCGGACACAACTGTAATCAAAAAGAAAGAAAAGAAAGGTAAAAAATATATATATATATATATAACATAACAATAAATACCACCACCAACAACAACAACAACAATAATTGTAATAATAGTAATAAAAATAATTTTCATTCATTCATTCATTCATCTTCTAGCGCTTTAATCCGATCTTCTCTCGGGTCACGGGGAGTCCTGTGTCTATCTCAGGCGTTCTATGGGCATTAAGGCAGGATACACCCTGGATGGAATGCCGACTCATCACAGAACACACACACACCACACACACACACCACTCTCTCACATTCACACACATATTCACACACTAGGGACAATTTTCCAAGGTGCCAATCAACCTACTGTGCATGTTTTTGGACCGGGGGAGGAGGAGGGAGGGAAACCGGAGAACCCGGAGAAAAACCCCCTGAGGCACGGGGAGAACATGTACAAACTCCACACACACATGGCCAAGATGGGAATCGAACCCTGACCCTGTCGGTGTGAGGCGAACATGATAACCACTAAGCCACCGTGACCCTTAGTGGCCCCCTAGTGTATGAATGTGTGTGTGTGTGTGTGTGTGTGTGTGTGTGTGTGTGTCCTGCAATGGGGGTTGGCATTCCATCCAGGGTGTATCCTGCCTTAATGCCCATAGACGCCTTAGATAGGCACAGACTCCCCGTGACCCGATGGAAGATCGGATTATAGCGGTAGAAGATGAATGAATAAAATGAATAATAAAAAATAAAAATAAATAAATAAATAAAAAAAATAAAATAATAATAATAATAATAATAATAATAATAATAATAATAATAATAACAACAATAATAATAATAATAATAATAATAATAATACACATGCATTGAACAAATAAAATGGCAAACAATGAAAAATAATAAGAGGGAAATGTAATAGAATCAACAGTATAAACAAACAAAGAATAGACATGGAGCATGTGTAATAGAAAAACAGACATTAAATATGAAATATATACATGTATATACTGTAAGTATACTGTATATTGAAAGAAAGAAAGAAAAGAAAGAAAGGAGGTGGAGGAGGTGGACTCTGTGGACTCCCATTTAAAAAAATAATAAAACCCAAGGTGCCGGGCCCTTGAACGAGGCCCTTAACATCTCAGTTGGAATTTGCGCTGGATAAGAGCCTGTGTTAAATTCCACGAATGTGAAAAATAAATAAATACAAAAATGCATTCATTGAGGAATAAAAATGCATTCATCGAGAGCGACCTGGTCATGCGTTGACGTTACAGCTCAAGTTATTTCCACTTAGCATTCCTAGGTTGGGGTTTAAGGTGAATAACAGATACAAGCACTCAAACATTACACAGGTGTTTCATTTATTTATTCATCCATCAAGTTACAAAACAGCGGGAATAAATAAGCGCTCTGTCTGAGTGCTAAAACTGCCAAGAGGACACGTTTCATAAAGTAGCTATACAGCTGCATTGGAACCGGGTCAGGAAGTCATAAGAGGAACATGGCGAGTGGTGGGTGTTATAATAACTCGCATGTGGCGCTCGTCGCTCGGTAAAACGCTCACGATTATATTCCGTATTTATTACATGATTATTATCATATTTATATTCGGGATTCGGGGGCTGCGGTGGTTTAGTGGTTAGCACGTTCGCCTCACACCACCAGGGTCCGGGTTCGATTCCTGTCTCGGCCATGTGTGTGTGGAGTTTGTGCATGTTCTCCCCGTGTCTCAGGGGGTTTTTCTCCGGGTTCTCCGGTTTCCTCCCCCGGTCCAAAAACATGCACGGTAGGTTGATTGGCACCTTGGAAAATTGTCCCTAGTGTATGAATGTGTGTGTGTGTGTGTGTGTGAATGTGTCTTGCGATGGGTTGGCATTCCATCCAGGGTGTATCCTGCCTTAATTCCCATAGACGCCTGAGATAGACACAGACTCCCCGTGACCCGAGGGAAGATCGGATAAAGCGCTAGAAGATGAATGAATGAATGTATTCGTGCATTTTGTCCCGAACATCTAAGGGCCATTTTTCAGCATCTCGGGCTTTCTGTATTGATGAATATGCCGTGATTAGTGTTTGTCTGGGACCCAAACCCGGAACGGATGTAAGACGGATCTAAAGGACAAAAGCACACCACTGACATCACAAGCCTTTAATCTCTCTCGAATCTATTATGCACATAGACGCCTGAGATAGACACAGATTCCCCGTGATCGGATAAAGCGCTAGAAGATGAATGAATGAATGAAGGAATATTCGCTATTCGATGTTTATATTTCTTGTCGATAAACAAGAATCCTAGCGGTACTCGGTACCGGTCCGTTCCTATCCGTTCCCATCGTCCATTCTTGCGGATTAGCGAAATGCTGCGCCCGTTCACATGTTGAGCCCTGAACATGGCTTTGATAATAAAAGCAACGTGAAACCCCTGACAGATTCACCGCTATTGTAGTCTCTTGGCTCACAGCGAATTATATCCCTTGGAAGATTTAGGTCGAACTCATTATCATCTCCTCTCCTGTGGTATTCCCCAAGGCTCGGTCCTCGGCTCAGCGCTTTTGCCCAAGGGCCACATCATTTGGCATGCTCCACAACCTTAATTGCTATGATACACTTATTTATTCCGATTGCTCCCGCAGATTGCCTCCTCTCACCTACTCGACCGACTGGCAGGTTGATATCGAGACCCCGGATGGCTGGGAAACTTCATGAGGCTTAGCTAATTGCGTCCCAAGCCGCACGGACGGAAACCAAACACCTCGCAGCAGCCGTCTCCGGCGGTATCATGTCCACGTCAGCACACGTTTGGAAAAAAGCCGCTACCACTTCATATTCCACTCCACTGTCAGGAGATTTTCATATTATAAATATTAGAACACTGCCAGATGTTGGCACGTGTAACTGAAACAATGTCCTCTATCAACTTCCTGCCTGGCTGCTGGCGTTTCCACCCAACATTCAACTCGGCTAATGTT
This sequence comes from Kryptopterus vitreolus, assembly GCA_030449085.1. NCBI lineage: Eukaryota > Metazoa > Chordata > Actinopteri > Siluriformes > Siluridae > Kryptopterus > Kryptopterus vitreolus. Next base: position 18,086,211 of record JACRUU010000016.1, read on the forward strand.
TTATTTACATTTATATGAAAAAGGTGAGTAATAATGTAATAACGAGCATTTCTGGGATTTTAGTACCGATTGAAAATTGCTCGTGACTTTTTATTATTAGTAATAATCAGAGCTGTCAAAGTATTTAACACAAATTCACTTTTATTTTATTAAAACGCAATTAACGCGTAACGATGTAAGCGATCTGCTCCTTCACCCTGTGAGATGTTGTGAAACTCGAACAACAAATAAATAAATAAACGTTCAGTGCATCCACTCACGATTCCTAAATTCCCCCCAATGACGCCCCCTAGCTGCGCATTCACAACAGGTACGATCTCCTCACTATATTAGCGTATATTAGTGTATGGAACCTTACGCAAGCGCATCGCATTCCCAAATCCGTATTACTGCAATAAAGCGCATTTTTACTGAACGCAATAAAGCGCTTCCGTATAACCTAAACACCGTATCACCAGTTTATATGGAAAAGCAACCGGAACACAATTCTTAAAGGAGCCACGTCCCATATTTTACACTTCAAACCAACACTAAACAAATAACATTGTCATTAACAAGAAATTCGTATTAAAAGAATCATTTCCAGAATGAAATAATCAATCATTTTATTAAAGGGAGAGATTTTGAGAGAAATGTATATAATTATAACATCTGTTACAGTTACAGAATTAGGAACATGAAAAGTATTCATTTATAGTACAATGAAAATAATCGCGATTCAATATTTTTCTCGATTGACAACCCTAATAATAATATTTTATTTATTGCTTAATTATTATTATTATTATTATTTATATTGATTTTTTTCACCCATTTTGAGAAGAATTCTGAAAGTCTGTGATTATAAATATACGATTAGTGCGATTTTACTGCTGTACAGAGCAATAATTCAGGTTAACAGACTGAAAAAAAATCCCGTCTGAATAATGCGTAATGATTTATAACGGACATTATACGTATGTAGACGTAAACTGGTGCATAATCAGCGTAATCTAATTTTCCTTCCGCTCTCACCAGCCATCGTTCCACCGAGACTGGAAACGCAGACGAGAGGAAATAAATACAGTAAATGGAATTTCCAATACAGGCTTTTCTTCTCCTGTTTTTGCGGTGGATTATTTACACACTTATGACCAGTCAAAGTTTGAAAGCGAGTTAATCGATAAGATTGATCCGAAGACTAACATTGTGTCACTGATAAACAGCGAGTGTCACTTTCCAATATCTTCCGAGTCTGAATTGATTCCTGAATCCTGGATGTAAAACAAATGAGACGATGCTTAAAACACAGAGACTGACATTCTACTGAGAAAATAATAATAATAATAATAATAATAATAATAAAATAATAATAATAATAATTAATAATAATAATAATACTAATAATACATAATAATAATAATAATAATAATTTATAATATAATGAATAATACTATAATAATATAATAATAATAATAATAATAATAATATATAATAATAATATATATATAATAATAAGAATAATAATAATAATAATAATAATAATAATAATAATAATACTAATAATAATAATAATATAATAATATTATTATTATTATTATTATTATTATTATTATTATTATTATTATTATTCATTCATTCATTCATCTTCTACCGCTTTATCCGATCTTCCCTCGGGTCACGGGGAGCCTGTGCCTATCTCAGGCGTCTATGGGCATTAAGGCAGGATACACCCTGGATGGAATGCCAACCCATCGCAGGGCACACACACACACACACACACAACACACACACACTTTTACACACACACTAGGGACAATTTTCCAAGGTGCCAATCAACCTACCGTGCATGTTTTTGGACCGGGAAAGGAAACCGGAGAACCCGGAGAAAAAACCCCTGAGGCACGGGGAGAACATGCAAAACTCCACACACACATGGTCCGAGACGGGAATCGAACCCGGATCCCTGGCGGTGTGAGGCGAACGTGCTAACCACTACGCCACCCCCCCGTGCCCCACTTATTATTATTATATTAAATAATAATTTAAATAATAATAATAATAATAATAATAATAATAATAATAATAATAATAACTAATAATGATAATAATAATAATAATAATAAAAAAATTACACGACATGCATTTTTAATAGAAGATATAATATTCGATCTGATTTATCTGCATTACAACCACGCGCTCCATCCTATGAAGCGATATTACATCCCGGAGACACTTCATCATTTACCCAGGTGCACAAAATGTAGCGTCAAAATAAATGACTTGCTTTATATTTCAATCCCGGCAGGGTTCTACTGACGATATTACACAATTTACCAATACAGGTTATTATTGCCAGGGAGATTCAGAGTGCTGGATGATCTTATATCTATAATGGAGTTGAAATGAGAGAAGAAAATTAAGGATAATGCACAGCTTTCTATAGTAACTGTTTGTGTAAAACAACAAAAGCCATGAAAAGTCATGTACAGAATATAAAATACAGCAATATAACCACTATACACTATTTAAATTGAAATAAGTGTCTATTGCAATTGATAAGACTTATTCTGAGTATGGGTTTAGTTATATACTGGACAGCAATCCATTATTTCAAGCGATCTTATTATATCGGGAAGGTTCTCAACTGAAAGATGAAGCTGCAATAAGAGTAAAAAGATAAACTCGATTTTATGTAATATTTCTTAAAGATAACGTGAACGGAGCTTGACGGTACAAATATCGCCACCAGGTGTGCGTCCTTGGCAAGACGAGCGTTTTGATACCTCACATGCTTTATAATCGCCCTCGTTGTCCGAGGGGGTGGAGACAGTGACATCAGCGTATGATGTCACTGACTCAGCCCCCTCTGACAACATACAACATACTACATTTTACATTTACATTTGTGGCATTTGGCAGACGCCCTTATCCAGAGCGACTTACAACTGAGCAGTTGAGGATTAAGGGCCTTGCTCAAGGGCCCACTAGTGGTAGCTTGGTGGTTGTGGGGTTTGAACCTCCGATCTTCTGGTCCAGATTTATTATTTATTTATTTTTTTCTCCTTTTTTTTTTCCCCGCCTACATTACATATCACAATACCAAAAGCCATGTCATTACTAAGGAAAAAAAAAAAAAAAATAAAATAATAATAACATAATAATCAATAATAATAATAATAATAATAATAATAATAATAATAATAATAATAATAACAGAAATTGTTTTCGTATGTATTTACGCAACCACAATGTGTATCAAATAAATATACATACAAGCAAAGAAATATTAAACAAAATTATAAATTTATTTTGTTAGTTACAACAAAGTTTCA